>JAUEKY010278612.1:0-14304 GCA_031833965.1 Scyllaea pelagica
CAATACTTTATTCCTGTTCCAAGAGCAAGAAACAAAGGTATTGCTCTGAAGGGCATGCAATATAGGGCTGCTTTAGTATTTGTTTAAAGAAATATCATGCTGTGCATGTAATCATTTAAATAACAAGATGGCTCCATAAGCAATAAGCCTCACCAATGTTTTTCCCAGCTTGGATCTTAAGCATTATGTTGTATGTCATTATATCCATTCCAGTTGGAAACCGGGAATTGCTTTTAAAAACATGCCAGACTGATAATAATTACCAGTTTTGTTTTTAGATTATTTTATTTCTATTTCTGCCGTTTCTCAACAGACTTAAATTTTGAAGTGTTGCCAACTTAACAGTCAATCACGACTCAATTGCAAATTAATTTGTTAATGTTTTTCAGTATACTTGTGCACGTATTTTATTGATCAAACGTTTGTTTTTTCTCTACAGCCTTTGCACAACCCTTTGCCTCCAGTGGGAACCGGAAATTGTGGGTGTGTCCTTAATGTATCTGGCATCTCGGTTCACCAAGTTTGAACCAAGTGATTGGTCCGGGAGAACAAGCAGTCGAAGCAAGTGGTGGAATGATTTTGTGGAGGGGATGACAATCGAGCTTATGGAAGGTGAGTAACTGCATGTTTAGACAATGCCTTTTTTTTCTGCTGAAATTAATGCAGGTATTGAACAGTATTCATAGTCAGGCCTATTTATGTTTTGTTTGTACTCTATACTCTCATAGATCTATTGCTATCATGATGATGGAAAATGAAGTGGTAAATTCTTCAGATGAATCTATAGCAGGGCAGAAAGATTTTTTAATATCTTAAAGAATTTTTCTTTCTTTTAGATTTAGGGCATCAGATGCTAGACTTGTACTCCAATAAAAATAAGAAGAATTTGGATGTAGACTCGCCACCTCCCAGTCCCAACAAGGGAAACAAAGGGCAGTCCACACCTCCCCCACCGCCGCCTGACAGACCTCCTCCTAAAAGAACCAGAGAGGTAAACTACTTTGTAAATTGTGTCGGTCAATTTGTGCAAAGATCTCAGAATGGTTGCAGTCTCATTCATTTGACTTTTTTTTTTCACTTCTTGCCTTTAGCAAATTGCTCTTGTATGTAATGAGTTATAACCAATTGTATTTTTTTTTTCTTCTTTTCAATTGCTATACTCTTACCTCTCAGATGTTTCATAATGAAAAGATGTATCAATGGTTTCAGTGAATAGCTTAGTAATGTGCACCCAAACTTACACATAGGTGTGCTCTGTGGGGCATTACAAAGCACAGCATACACAAGACTTCCCAAAGAGTAACCAAGTATTGTAGAAACTAATAAAAAGTACCCAAGCTGAATACTCAGCAATAAGAACGTAAATAGAAAAAAAAAATTATAGTTGCATCACTTGATGGGAGTAGTGCATTCAGGTATATACAGGCCTGCCAACCGTCCTGTTAGGACCATCCTGTGTTTTTTTTTTACTTCGATGAATTCAAATAAATGAATTAAAAAAACAAAGATTCTAAAGCACTGAAGCATTTTGTACAAAGCTGTCGGCATGCTTCATGTCAATGTCAGTCTGCGAGACGACCTAGGTTACCTACTCTTACAGACTCTGAAACTGTAAATGGCCACAAAATGTGTCATTCATGTGTTATCTGCCACTACTACACAACATATATTTTTAAAAACATGTTGTGCCGTAATGAATGTTTGAGGTGGCATGGAGACTTTGCAACGGCTTGCATGTGTGTGTGTGTGTGTGTGTGTGTGTGTGTGTGTGTGTGTGTATGTGTTTGAGAGAGAGAGAGAGTACGAACTCCAAGAGGATAAGGGGGTATTTTGTTTCTCTAAGTTCAAGCGGGGTCCCAAAAGAATTCATGGTCAAAACATTGGCTTCCAAATGAGACTAAGTGCAGGATCATTCTAGTTTAAGCTGTATTGTCTATAGGGTTGTATACCCTTGTTCGGGTGCTCCTGCTCCTCCTTCCACTATTAAACTAATGCCACTCCCACAACTACCGCTATACTACCCCTACCACTACTACTATTACTGCTGCTGCTGCAACTTCTACAACTTTTGCTGCTGCTACTACTGCTACTATTGCTACTATTACTACTACTACTACTACTACTACTTCTACTACTACTACTACTGCTGCTACCGCTACCACTACTACTACCACCACCACCATCACCATCAAATAAGCAGGAGGGCCATTCCATGTGACGTGTGTTACAGCTGAAGGCAGTTTCTCACTAATCCACTGAGTGTCAGCAAATTATATGAATGACTAATACTAGAAAGAATATATTTCAATACATAATAAAGTTTACATTATGATATAAAACCATTATTTTATTGTAATTTTCACAATTTTAGCTCTTCAAGTGGTCTTGAAAATTTGTGACGTGTGTTACTCCAAGAAATTTAAGGTTTCCATTTTATCTAACACAATGCCTAATTTCTTCATAGTTAAGACAAACACATCACCCAAATTACTATGTATGTTGTAACAGAGGTCTATCTTAATTATTCAATCAAGATATCTATCTTTTGTTAACAAATCACAGTAATAATTCAAGAAATAATTGTGACGTGTGTTACAAATTATATGTGACGTGTGTTACATCTTCAGATCCTATTTTGTTTTTTTGTGAATTCCGCGTCTTATTTTTATTTTTTTTGGTGATTTGTTGTTTATGTTTTTGATTTTGGGGCATTTCCTGTCCATGACTTGTGTTTTCACCACTTAATTTCAAAACAAAGTCAAAGATGGCTGACTATGAACACCTCATCATTGATGCTCCTGCAAATTCTTCAAGAAAAGGTAATTCCATTTGTTTTTATTCATTGAATAGGTCACAATTTTTGACTATCCTATATATTCTTTTTTTTTCAGTTACCCCTATTCAGTTTTATTCTTCTAACATTAACAATCTTATTATCAATCTTTTCATTAACTGTCTGACATAATAATTTTAAAGCTCTAGACTAGAAGTATATAATCCTGACAAAGGAAAATTAATGTTACACATAGTAACTGTCTTAAACTTAGTTGATTACCTTTTTTTACAAATGTATATCACATGGAATTTTAAATCATCTCCAAGATCCCCCTTTCCTTTAAACCTCTAAAATGTATATTTGAATAGAAATGAACAATCAATTTTGATATTATTACTGTTCAATTTAGCTGTTTCTGAAATATAAAAAGAATTCAGCCAATGTGTTTATAATCTATTTTTGTTCTGTAACTACTGCAGAAAGGAAAAGAAAATCCCGCGCTAAACATGCCAATGGTAAAGAATACAAAGCCTTGGAGAGTAAGAGAGTGGAAACTGTTCGAAAGAATCGAGTTGCGCAGATTTCTTCAAGTGAACTGCGAGCTTACAGGAAGAGAACAGCAGAGCGTGTTGCAAAGTGTCGACGAAAAAAGAAAGATGCTAACCAAAAGGGACTGCAGCTAAATGTTGCAAGCTTGACAACACCAAATTCTCAAGGGAAAGGCTTCAAGTCACGCCAAGCATTATCAAAAGCTGTCAATCGCGTCATGGATCACCTACCAACTTCACTGTCAAAAAAGATGTTAGCATTTAGTGGGGTGGCCAAAAAAATTGGTGTTAATCTGGATGAAAAATTTCGAATGGCGATTTCTGCCAATACTTCTAGAACAATATCTCAAGAAACCATTAACATTGTTCATTCGAATTGGTAGCAGCAGAGAAATCTTTCTTTTAAAAAAAGTTCATTATTTATACAGATGGACCATCTGCAGAGTTCAAAAACCAATATATGGTTAAGCTTTTAGCTGATTTCAGTGAGAATTTAAATGAATGCAAGGTTGAGTGGAAATATTTTGCCACATCTCATGGAAAGGGTGTGGTTGATGGGATAGGTGGGTCAGCTAAAAGTCTTGTTCGGCATAGTGCCATGGCAAAAGGGGATGGATTGATTGTGCAAAGCTCATATGATTTTGCTAAAGAAGTGACAAAATTGATGCCAAATGTAAATGTTAAACATATTACACAAAAAGATATGGATGAAAATGTAAAAATGAACAATTCTTGGTTTGGAGTGACAGAAGTGCCAGGAATAAGTAAAGTACATTATATGTCATGCAATTGTATTGGTAATGTTTTACTTTTTGTTGATAATCTGTCATCGATATGTTTAAATGAAGTTAGATATGAAAACTCTTCCTTTATGGAAGTTGTTAGGTTCAGTGTAAACTTGGTGATTGGGTTCTAGTTAAGTATGACGATGATTTATCCTGGGGAGGTGACTGGTACAACAGAGGGGACTAGTTTGCAAGTATCTGTTATGAGTAAGGCACATCCTGGTAAAAATTGGAAGTGGCCGAATATTAAAGATGAAATACTGTATGAAGCAGTGAATATTGTTAAAAAAATTAATCCTCCCATTCCTGTGGGGTCTCGCGGCCAATTCAGGTTCACTGATCAGTTTTAAATCCATAATTTTTCTTTTGTTGTATGACTTTGCGGTTATGTAACACACGTCACTATGTTGTAACACACGTCACGTGACGTGTGTTACACATTTCAATATCTTGTAAATCTTAAAAATAATTGATTTAGAAATTATATTTTATGTCAGTGATAAGTTGATAGTATAAGCCAGAGGATAGCAAAGTATCACATATTTGTTTCAATTTTCTGAGCCCTGAGAAAACTGAATGACTTTAAACGTGACGTGTGTTACACACAAAATGAGCTTACATGACAAACCCTATTTTATCAAATGTTTTCAAATATTACATGAATTAATATTCTTTAGTTAAAGTTAAGACCCAAAACAACTATAGAAGCAATGCATTAGTTGTGTTAAATGATATGTTCTTGTCTTAATGTCTAACAGAAAAAATACTATTAATTTTATTAGAAAATATTGAAAAAACTACTCCTCAAACATGGTGTTTAAAAACAAAAGTGGTTCATAATATGTTTATCATACATTGAAAATGAATAAACCAATGCTTATTGTTGTTAAAAAATGGCATGTCTGGCTCCTTTCTTGAATTTTATTTTTTGCTTGTCCGGTTGACATTTCATGGAATGGCCCATATGAGTTCACTTCAACTCTTTTTTCATTTTTCAATGAAGAGTTAAAGCTTATGTATTTAAAAAGCTTTAGAAAAGTCAGATATTTTTTATTTTTATATTTGTATATTAATTCATTTCAGCTGTTATTTAGTTTTTCAATGAAGAGTTAAACTAATTAATCTAAGCTTAAAAAAATCAGATATATGTTTCATTTGTATATATTTGTATGAATCGATTTCAGATGTAATTTCATTTTTTAAAACGGAGAGTTAGCTTATGTATTCTATCCTGGTGCAGCCTTCTCCAAGCAGACGAAAGTGTCGGGGCAGGAATACCACCTGGACGTAGTGGACACGGCTGGCCAGGACGAGTACTCCATCATCCCACAGTCCTACTTCATCAACATCAACGGATACGTCCTGGTCTACTCGGTCAACTCACAGAAAAGGTACACAGTCAATGCCTCCGCTCAGATCAAAATAAAACAACACAAATCGACACCACACGCCACAAAGAGCGTTGGTTATAAGACCAGTACATTATGTATTGCCGTTATGCAAAGCGCAGATGCATGGCTTTAAATCATAGGGCACCAAAATGAGTTGGCCTTTTGTCAGTATGACGGGACTAGGTGAGATATTTAAGCAAGCCCTTTGTTTATCACATTATTTGCCCAGAGCATTCGACTTTTGATATGTATTGTTGTGGGCATGACATCTTCATTTGAAAAGTTGAACTGGCAACACAGACAGTAACGAGAACTGTGGGGACAATTGTTACAATGAGTCTGCTATGCTTTTAATTGAACACGTGACACAGAGATCGTCCCTTGGAGGGCCATGGCTCATCGGTAGACCACACAGGGGACTACCTCTATGGAGACAGATGCCGTTGGCTCAAGTGGTTGAGCATCTGCCTCAGAGCTTGCAGGTTGTGGGTTTGATCTCAGGCTGAGACATACCAAGGCGTAAAAGTTTTTTTTTAGCAGCCACCCACCTGACATTCGGCATTTTTGCAACAGTGCTAAGACTGGTTGGCTTGGTGTCGGTAAAATGTGATGTGACTGGGAGAGATATTTGTTTTGAGTCCTCCTTTATCTCTGTGTGGCAGCACCTTCACATCTCCAGAGTGCTTTGCTGGGGATTTGACCTATTAAGTATTGAAACAGGGCAAGAAAAAAACTCCTCATTAAAACGATTAACCTGTACGTGGAGTTTGTGCCTAAAGAAATGTGCCGTTTCACCTTGTGTTACTCGTGAATCAGTGAATGTTATGTATTTTGAATAAAGAATGAAGAAGATGGATAAAAAAACTCTCTTTTCTTCTCATTTTCAGTTTTGAGGTGGTGAAACATGTATACGACAAAATAGTGGACATGAAAGGAAGAGTGGCGTAAGTGATTTCAGTATTTTAGGAGTTGAGATGCCTGTTAACTAAATCAGCTTCAGGATTGGTGTAATGACAGTCACAGTGATAAAATTCACTTTTCTCTTGAGGCAATTTCTGATTCACAGTTGTCAGGATACAAAGATGTGGAAGGTTTATCAACATCGCGACATACCTAAGTTGTAAAAACCTGTTTTTTAGCAGCTGCCTGCCTGGCGCTTGGCATTATGGAAATAGTGGTTGCCCAGGTGTCAATATAATGTGCCCAGGTGAGATAATTGTGTGAGTTCTCTGTCCATCTCTGTGTGGCAGGATGTTAACATGTTCAGAGCGCTCCGCCGATGATGTTGCCCATGCAGTGTTGAAACAGGCGTTAGACCCATAACGATAAAAATGTTAATGATCAAAATGTCAAAGTACCGAATCACACATATTGTTACAGATATATTTTGGACAGGGTTGCCAAATATGTTATTCTGGCTTTTTCGTTTGTTTGAAGGAGAAATGCTTAATTTCTGTTTTGAAAAGGCATCTATTTTTCATAACTGCACATTTTTGATTCATCCAACTTTTTTTTTTTATGAATTGAATATGAATATGAATTTATCTACTTTATTTCAGGGTCCCAATTGTTCTGGTTGGTAATAAAAGAGATTTAAGGATTGAACGGTGAGAGATTGTTTTTCATAGTTAATTTTTTTTTTCCATGTCTTATTAGATTTTTTTTCCATTTGCTATTTTTATACACATGGGCTTCCTGGAAAAGCAAAGGCATTGCTTTCTTTGGGTTTTTGTTTATGTTTTTGGTTACAATGCTCTTTTACTCATGAATTTTGTGAGTAATATAGATAATTGATTTTATTGATTTTGCTCTTGACTGATAGAAAAAGTTTATTTCAAAGAGAAATAAAACACTCGCAATCACACACATTCCATATTCCTAGGCTTATGGAGATTGTAAGACCAGTTGATTTCAAGATAAAGCTTGAGACAATGGTGTTGTTAGATATTCAAATAGTCTAGACACGTAACTCACTGACCACTTTTGTTTAACTTACACCCTTTCTTACAACGTAGTCCTCGCCACTCTTATTGTACCTGAATGTTTAACACCCGATTGGCACAATCACGTCAGTTTTTAATCAAGTTTTTACTGCCATTACCTTCAAGCTATTAGACTTTATTCAGACTCTCTGGAAAACAGGGGGGTGACCTATTTGACCCTGATTTTCTCAGTAAATCATACACTGAGAAGTGTTCACCATTGGATTTGTCCAAACTTTTCACTCTTATGTAGCAACAAATTAGATCGTCCCCGCATAAAAACTAAACTCTGAATAACTACTATATATTATTATTATCCTTACTGGTTTTGCCTTCACACATTGCAAAGCAAAAAATGATTCATTCATATCATGTATTTTGAAATTCTGTATTATGACTGAGAGTATGCGTAACCCCTATACTCATTTTTCAGCCTTTGTTTTAAGTTTTTCATTGTGCCTCAGCGTTGCCAGCCTTACGACAGAATGATGCCACCTGCCATTGTTGCAGGGATCAGGGGAGTGGCATACAGGGTTTTCTTGGGTTTTGAGTCATAAAAATCTCTTTGATTTTTGTCCACAGTCGGATTCAAACCCACGTCATTTAGTTTCAGAGCAGTAGCCATGACCACCGAGCCACTAAGCCCATTGTGCAACATACCTAAGTCATGAAAATCAGTTTTTTAGTAGTTACCCGCCCAGCATTTGGCATTATGGGAACAGTGCTTACACTTGTTGGCGTTGTTTCAGTATAATGTGACTGGGTGAGATATTTGTGTCGAGTCTTCCATCTATCCCTGTGTGCCAACATATTAACTTATCCAGAGCACCTTGTCAGAGACATGACCTATATAATTGTTGATACAGGGCATGATACCTTTAATGTTAAAACGCATTTTTTTTTTTGTTTGTTTATCATGCCAGGGTGATATCAGAGGAAGAAGGTCGTCGGCTGGCAGAGTCGTGGAATGTCCCGTTCTTAGAGGCCTCAGCAAAGGAACATGCCGTAAGTGGTACTGCTGCTAGTCCTAAAGATGTGTGGAAACTAGCCCTAGTAGCGCGGCGCGCGTTAACCGGAAGTCCCGAGGTGGAATTGATCACTTGTCTAGGTTGAGTGTTTACACAAGTGTTCATGTGAGAGAGCCAATGTCCAAGTCTGGGGTCACGCAAGAATTTTCACAGTTATAGCTTATGAGCTGAATAAATATCAATAAAACTGCACATTTTCGGAAAGGGCATAAACTGAGCTTAAAAAAATTATTTTTGTTTAAATCATTTTGATTTCTGATTTTATATGTTTTTTGTTTTTTTTAATAAATTCATCACCGCCGTACACACTTCATTATTGGAAATGTAAATTATGCTGAAGGCATATAACTAAGATGGTCTTGTTTAAGATGATACTATCTAACATTGCAATGGCCATTTCAAGAATAAATGCAAAGAAAATTAGAATAGGAGAGCAAACATAAAAAACGGTTGCCATAGCCAAGGGGCAACCAGCCCAGTCAAAGTAAACAGCGGAACACTTCACTTTGATGGCTGATTATGACGTTTTGCTGTAATCCCCAGATTTGAAATAACTTGCAAAGTGATTGGTAGTTATTCAAAGACTTGACCTCTGGGTTTCCTTTCACTTTCTTTATGTTAACTTGCTGAAAAAATTCCATTAAGAAGGTTTGGGACAGCGACTATGTATAGTTGCCCAATGCTTCCCACCTGAATAAGCCAGCGACTATATGTAGTCACCCCTCGCTTCCCGGATTAGCGGAATGGCAGCGACTTATGTGTTGTCGAGCCAAGCTATTGGGTTAACAATCACTCAAAGAAGGAAATGTATGTTTTACAGGTGCATTTAAGATTGACGCAAGTTGAAATAAGATTAGTTGTGTCACATGCTTGTTTATTGATAGATAGATAATCAAAGGAATGGGTATATGATAGTTATGATTTTTAACATGAATTAGTGCTGCAAATAATTGCTTAGCAATTGTTAGAAAATAACCATCATTCTACACATTTTTGGTCTATTTTGAACATGTACACAAGGCAAAATAGATATCTCATTCAATTGTTTGCATGAAACAGCAGGAAGTTCCATCTATCACAACACCTCCGCTGGATTTCATCAGATTACAGAAGTTAACTTTTTTTAATGCAATCAAAAAAATTTTTTCACACAAAGACTTTTGTTTAAGGATTTTTTTTTAGGATTATCCTGTGATTTTATCTGATTTAGCTGCATTAAAACACATTCTAAAATTACATCAGTCCTGTGCTTTGCAGTCGTGCCCGTTTTCTTGGGGTGAATAGTAGTTTACTCAGAGATTCTATAGGCGGGATCTACTTAAACACTAAGGATGTCTGAAACAGTAATGATGTATTGGTACCGTTATCACTAAAGATGTTTTAAACACTAAGGATAAAACTGGAAGTGTTTTTAGACCACGTTTGCAGCTAAGAACAATGAAGGCTGTTTCTGTGTTGATGATGTCCTTGTTTACCTTTGTTTTCCTCCGCGTCCAGTCCGTGCAGGTCATCTTTGACATGTTGCTGAACACCATGCGTTCCAAGGAGAATGGAGACCAGCCCGAGAAAAGCGGATGTGTGCTCTCCTAGCACTCTGCGACCCTTGTCTAGAGTTGTGTGTAGCTACGTATTCCCACCCAGAGCCCTGTGGGGAAGATGAAAAAGATAGTGTAGATGGAAAGGATAACTGACGACAAGAAAAAATGGAAACAAGAAAAAAAAAAGACCATCCTCTACCGGCCCCTTGCCCCACCCTGTATGTCATATTCCTCACTCCTGATCTAGATTGGGTATGACCTTGGACGTGTAGCTATGAATGGCTACATGTTGTTTTGTTTTCATCTCACTGTCATCAATCATCATTGCCAGTGACTTGGAAAATTTCAAAATGTGTTAAAAGTTTATTTTTTGGGTTGCTGTTGATGTTCCATTTCAGATGTATATTGCATATAGTACATTATGAATTCATAGATTTGTTTCAAGCTGCTGGCGAAAGAAACGTTGCATTTGCGCGTTTACGTCCTTTATCATGTGAGTGTGTAATATGACACAAACAGTAATTTTTGTTTATGTGGATAGAATAATGGTAGGCAGTATAAAAGTTAACTTTCAGGAATATGTACTTGACTGTTATAGAGACATAAATCTCTGGAAGGCCAAATACCAAACGGAAAAGATGGGGAGGTGATTTTTAATGGTACAGTAGTACATTTCTATAGCGGGCTTCTTTGTTTTGTTTATCAGACTCCCTTTGGTACCGACAGAAGCCAGTGTAGGGGGGCTTCTTTGTTCCTGAAGAAAAATCCTGCTGCAAGCAAGCTCTCACTATGTAAACAAAAATCTAAAGGAGAATTACTGAAAAAAAAATATAAAGACAAGGGGATGTGGATAAAGTCTGCTACAGCGGAAGCCGCTATGTGCGTGTGTCTACTACTGTATGGGCACAAGAATGCAAGGGGAGTTTCCTTTATCTTTACATAAAAAAAGAAAAGAAAAGAAATTTTTTGGGGAGCAGTGGAAAGGCGGACGGAGAAGGAAATAGATCTCCATGAATATCAACTCATGCAACAGCGACTGTTCAAAAGTTAACGTGTATTAAATGCATCCCGTTTCATGTATGAAATTTCTGGTCAAAACTCATGACTATGACTATGAACTAAATTCTGTTATGAGAAATGAATGACAAGTCTTAGGAAAATTCCAATGAGATAGAAACTCCATGCCTGGCTTCAACTTGCATTTGTCAATCTACTGCTTTCATCAAATATGTAGTTGGATAAGGGAGGAATTGGTGGATAGGAATGGGTTGGGGTTTTTTTGTCTCTTTTATTTCAATGAAAAACTGTCATATAATTGAATGCTGGAAAATGTGTATGGTCCCGACCTTCTCTTGAACTTTCTAGCTCGGACAAGAGTTTTTTCCAGACATGGTTTGATTATTCATGTTAGATAGAAATGTAATCTTTTTGTTTTGAATGAGAGCCCTGTTATTCGCAATATTCCCATCCATGTATCAAGTTGGCTGCTTTATATATATATATATATATAAACCTAATAACACAAGGTTCAAGCAGAATCAGAAGTTAGTGTTACTCGTTTGCATTGGATGTTAATTTTTGACCAGCTATGACTGATTCTATCTGCTTGCTTAAGGTGTGTACAATTGAATTGACATGAAATCTTTGAGCCAGCTACCAAACTCTTGTTTGTCTCGTAACAGCAGTGGGCGGTGAAAGGGCTCTGTATTCATTCTATGGGTATCTCGATAGAACAACTCGGTTTATGTTGTTCTCAATCAGCCTATGAAAGCAGTGCATCCTGTCTCGCTGTGTCTTATTGTGTACTGTCTCTTTTTTTTTTATCTTGGTTTGGATGTGTTTTTGGAGAGTTGATTATTTTTTTCCTTGTCAATCATCTCTGCGTGCAATCTACCATGTGGGTGGAAATGAGCGGTAGAGATAATGTACCTTTCCCCTCACTCTTCCTGGATTAGTTCTATCATTGTAGATTCCTTTTGGCCTCAGCCGTAGTGGTGCCCTGCAAACAACCAAGGAAACATTTACATATTATGTCACGAGCCCTGACATACTGCTAGCGATGGCTGCCCTTATTCTCACCCTCATCATCATCCCCGCCCGTCACACCCTGGGGGTCAGGGGGTACAGGCCACGGTGGACAAATAACCTCCATTCCCGCCCGTCCTGGGCTACCTATTCAGCGGGCTCCCAGGTTCTTTCGCTTCTCCAGACATCACCATCCTCCACCAACCTCCTCTATGATTGACTCTTGGTCTTCCACCTAGATGGATGTGTGTCTGTGGGGTCCCCTACAAGAGAGATGCCTGCGCCCTGAATATACAGAGAAACATGTCTTCTTTCTTTATCTTGAACCTATTTTACCTTTCGTTGTAAGGTTAGCTGTTATGAACAAACTTTCGCCACTGATCTCTATCTAGAGTCTTCTTTTTAGCTTCAACGAATTTGCAACCTCTCTTTTCTACAATTTCTGAAATCAGAGAAACATGTAAAAACCAAAGACGGCTAAACTGAAAAAAATCTCTTAACCGAAAACAATATAAAAATTTGTTTTGGCTGCTTATTAACTGTATATTAAGAAATTATGTATTTCTAAAGCAAAATATGTTTAAACCGAAATAACAACCCAGGTCCCATCAATTTTGGTTTAAATGTGTTCCACTGTGCTGTAGTACTACCACACACAATAGTAGGGCTTCAATGGTCCAAAAGTCATGTCGTCGAGTCAGCCAATTCCTTTTTGGGCTGTTTTATTTGTATAGAATCAACACATGTTCTGCTTTTTTTTTTAGGCATTACCTTGTACCTCTTCACATTATTCTACAGACTTTGTTTTACCATATAGCAGGTGTTAAGTCTTTTGTCATAAGAAACAGACTAGTGCTTTCATGTTGGATACGCTTCCTTTCAATGTTGTCTCTGTTATCATATCATTTATAAATGCCGAGGGGTTGGGTTTTTTTTGTTTTTTGTCGATTAAACAAAGTGTGGTGTGATTGAGTGGGAGATGGTGATGACAGAGGTGCTCCCTGTATGTGTGTTGAAATTGTGTGGACAACCTTCTTGCCACTGTACCGCCTGCTTACCCCAAGTGTCATCCGTGTCTGATTGAAACACAAATTGGAACTGGCTGGTTGCTTTTCATTGTTGTACGGAGTCGACAGAATGTTTTCAATTGCTTACGGCCTTCAGCTTTGCGCATCTCTCTCCAGACTCAAATCCACACACATATATGCTCCTTGATATCTCTTCATGTTTATCTTAGTCTAGTTGTTTTTTTTCTATCTTTGTTTTTTGTTTTTTTTATTTCTCTTTGTATTGATTAGAGTAAAAGATGACAGAAGTGTAGATAGCATTTGTACAGTTAGGTTATGATGTTATTAACTGGATGATGTTTGTTCATTTAAATCATTTTGATTGTATGATTTTTTGGGTTTTTTAAAAATATTCCAATGCATGAGTTTGATTGGCTGTTCACGTGTGCCAGGTATTATTATTTTCCTATTGCATTGTTTTTTTGTTATCAGATCCCTTATGTACCGCTCAATGGCATTATGTTTGATACCAGAATGTGAAAAATATTATAAAAAACAATCTGATACCAAGCAAAAGTCAGGAAAAACTCTTGAGTCTGAGCCAAGAGATTAAGACAAGCAGGTGGCTAGCCCTCTGCAAATTCTTTCTTTAGGAAATCGAAATTGTTGGGGCAAAAGATGTAAAATGTAGATGACGTTATTAAAAAAAAAGAAGAAAAAAAAAGAAAAAGAATAAGAAAGAAAAAAGATTTCTCCTAATGGGAAAGGACTTTGAAAAAAATTTTTAAAAATAAAAAAACTTTTGAAAAAAAAAGATAAACTTAAAACCAAAAAAAAAAAAAAAGATATGCACCAGTTCATTGGTGCCAATTGATTGTTCATTGTTTGTATCATGAATTTGCTTGTTTGGAATCCTGTGGTAAATATCGACAGCTGGTGCCATGGCTTTGTGAAATACAATGCTCTCTTTTTTTTTCACTTTCATTTGGAGTTTTCTCTGTTTGTCTTGTGGTATGATGATGAGTCGGTGAGTGAGACTTTTGTTTATTCCTCTGGTGTGAGATGTCGTTACTGTTACTGAGTGCTAGGGTGTGTAGTCTTGTCGTGTCCAAAGTGGCTAGAGAGCTAGACCTGGAACTAGAATGTGCTGCGTGTGCTGCCGCTGTGTCCTGTGTTACTGAGTGCTAGGGTGTGTAGTCTTGTCATGTCCCAAGTGGCCAGATG
>JAUEKY010278723.1:0-14304 GCA_031833965.1 Scyllaea pelagica
ACATACACACATTCCCCCCCCTCTCGCCCTCTCTCTCTGTCTCTCCCCCCCCCCCCCTCTCTCTCTCTCTCTCTCTCTCTCACACACACACAAACACACAAGCATACACAAACACACACACAGACACACACGCACAGACACGTCTGTTGAATACGATGTTTTGGTGAGGACAAGCATTTTCCTTTGACATTTAACGTTTAACAGGTGATATTACAGGTAGAGCGCTCTGGACATGTTAACGTGCTGACACGCAAAGATAAACAAAGGACTCAACATGAATGGCTCACCAGGTCACATTATATTCACAACGGGGCAAACAGTATCAATACTGTTATAATAATATTGCCGAAAGCTAAATCCGATCTCAACGACCAAGGTATGTAAAGGCCTGGGATAGAACCCACGATCTATCGGGTACAAGGCTTACGCTCAACAACTTGCGCTAACGAAGCCCGCCATTTTTTTTATGATATGTGTATTGTATTTATAATATCTGTTCTTTAATTGAATAGGTTCGAATCCATATAAGGTTCCTTATGATCAGGTTTTTTTTCAGGGAGACAAAAATCATAATAAACTTTTTTTTGTCCATTTCCATAAGTCTTGAAATTCTTTAAGCATTTTAACTTGTTTTTTTTTTTCAGAATGCTCTTCGAGTTAAAAACAGTCCAAAATGTCAGGGGCCTAGTGTTAATTCAATAACTGGCGGTGATTGGGTAACTAAATACATTGCAATTATGTTATGATATGCTATGCATTTCTCATGGCTTTTTTCTTTGTTGTTGTTACTGCTGTTGTAATGAAACTTGTTATTTTGTGGTGATGATGATTATGATAGATTTAATGATGATGATAGTGAATGATAACTTTAAAAAAGTAAAATACTAATGATGCTAGTATGATGATAAGAATAAGGATGTCAACAATGATAATGATATTAATGATATGAATATTGATAATACTAATAATTAAAATGATAATATTGAAAACGATAATGAAAGTAGTAATGAAAATGATATTAATGACAATGATAATAGTAATGGTACTGGTGATAATAATAGTGATAACAATAATATTTAAGATAATAATTATAAAATGATGATGATAATGATGACGATGAGGATGATGATAATGATGATGATGATGATGATGATGATGATGATGATGATGATGATGATGATGATGATGATGATGATGATGATGATGATTATCATTATTATAATGACGATGGTGATTATAGCAAAAAAAAAACGTTTGAAAAGCGCCTAACGCCGATGTATCAGAGCGTTTCACATAATATGCACTTCCCAAACTGATATAGAAGACGAATAAAAAAATAAAAAAAACCACACATAGATACTCAATTTGGTGCGTAACCAAAAGACAATGTGATTTCAGAAAAAAGTAGAATCTTCTGACTGCTCGTTTTCAGGCTTTTTTAAACTTTTTCAGATCGATTCGGTTTCGCTGGTGCAGGTGTTTGAGTGTCCAACTCGTAACCGGAAAGTCTTGGGTTCGATCCCAGGGTGCGACATACTTGGGTCCTAAAAATCGATTTTTTAGCAGCTGGCAGCCTGTTTTTTCGCATTGTTGGAGCAATGCTAACACTGGTTTGCCTGGTGTCGGTTTAACGGGACTGGGTGAGATATTCATGTAGAGTCCTCCATTTATTTCTATGTGGCAGCACGTTAACATGTCCAGAGCGCTACGCCGGTAGCACAACCTATTTAGTGTTGAAACAGGAAGTTAAACTTGAACGTTGAACGTTTTTTTACAACAACGGAGAGTTCTGATCTGGCTGCATGCTGTTTGGGCTAATTTTGTTTGGACTTTGCTTTGTTGTTATGATGCCTTCTCCACCCATCGCGGAATGCAGCATGCAGCCCTCCGAGTCAGAACGCCACGTGTTTTTCTCTTTGGCCACCCTGCTTCACATTGTGCCTTTGTGAAGTGCGATGTTGTCTCGCCATCTTCCTCGCTGTCTGCTTCTTGATCGTTTTCCATTGATTGCACGCGTGCCATTCTATGACTTTCTGGATCCATATTTTCATGTAGCCTGGCCTTATTTTGATGGTACATGAAAACAATTTGTGTTGTTTGTTGATCGTAGCCTCCGAATGGGGGTATAAGAGCACTCAAGTTCCAGAGTTATGTTCAGTTTGGTGACCTAGAATTCAATGCATAGACTCAATGTGAATGTAAAAAAAACCTTGGGATTATTTTTAGTGTGGATATGAGTATGTCTTCTGACGTAATCAACTTTGTAAAAGTCTTTATTTTCAAATGAAAAGGATTGCCACAATTCAACTTTACATATCTGACGTTACGACTCAGACCCTTGTTACAATATTTATCTTTAAAAAATTGATTACCGTATGTATTTGCTTTCTGGTACTAAAAGGATGTCTTAAAATGATTGCAATATGTAAAAATACAAAAAAACATAAAACAACAACAACAACAAAAAAAAAACCGCTACCAGACTGGTTTTAGGAAAACAGAGATCAAGTCATGTTACACCTTTGTTGTTGAGCTTCATTGGCTACCAATTGAATTTTAAATGTCTATAAATGCTTCAACAATCAGGAACCAATCAATATTGGATATTTGATAAACGTTTATACTCCAAAGAGATCACTACGCTTATCCTCTGATCTAACAACACCAAATTCAACAAGAAGAAATTAATTACTCTTTCGCTGGCTGTCGCACACTTTCATACAACCTGTCCTTATTCTGAAACTAACCCCTAGGCGTAGCCCAGAGCAATCTCCGTCCATCTATTAAAAAGTCCCATAAACACCATTTTCCAAGGCTTTGAAGAATTATTGAATTGAATTTTGTATCTGCTATGTGAATACATTGTAAATCACGGTGCGTGTGTCAGCGCGTAATTTGTTGGTGCGTGTACACTCGTGTGCGTGCGTGAATGCATATAGTCTTGCGATTGTAATGCGTTTAAATCTAATATCAACCTCATTGTATTTCTCACCTTATATGTATCTATTTTTCCTACTACTCCTCAATTGATGTTTATTCATAGTATATGATGCACCGTTGATATTATTGTAAAGCGCATTGAGAGCCCTGGTAGGAATGCACTATAAAATGTTCTTCATTATCATATTATCATTATTGTAATCATTATCGATGGCTGTAACGTGACTTTCGGTATTCATCCATAATGTCACAAGTTGTGTTTTAAGTAAGACTAAGGGAGAGAAGTCTTAACTACCTAAATATCACTATTAATGTCACCAGTTTGTCGCTGAAAGAGACGTTTGTTCCAAAACAGTGGTAGTAAAAATTGCTCTCGCCATCCGTTGTTTTTTTTTTTTTAGCCTGGCAAAATGTCTCGAAACTGTATTTGACTATGGTGATTAAGTACAAAGGTGCATTATATCATTTCATTGGCAGCAAAAATGTGGCTGATGGTAACTACTATTGCTTATCTTAATAGCTGCAAATGGAATTCGCCATGTTCCGTAACTTGCATGATGTAAACAGACATGTTACAGTATTCAATGTGAAAAGGACTCACTCTAGCATCACACCTCGTCATCTTCAGATTCTGCTGACAGGTTGAACCTGTTTTATAATTATTTCGCTAATTAATGATAATATGGAAAAAAAAGTTATGGTTTAATGCCTGCTTCTACACAGTTTAGGTCACATCGCCGGCGGAGCGCTCTTGGCATGTTAACATGCTGCCACACAGAGATAAACGGTATATTAACACAAATATCTCACCCAGTCACATTATACTGACACCGGGCCAACCAGTCTTAGCACTGTTCCCATAACACCGAGCGCCAGGCGGGCAGCTGCTAAAAACCGATTTTTACGACTTAGGTATGTCGCGGTGTGGGAATCAAACCCGGCACCTACCGGTTACGAGGCGGACGCTCTACCAAGTGAGCCAACGAAGCCGGTCATTTGGATCTGTAAAGTTGAGCGTGAGTGATAAGCTTTTTGTCATGCGTTCATATCGCGATGCGTTGTGTGAATAAAACGCATATCATTCCTTTAAAATGTCAGTGCATTGTCTTATTACTTTCATCATATCTAAATCTGATGAAGGAAGCATTCTAGGCTCAAACTCAAACACCTGTCAATTATATAAAAGAAACCCAAATGGGTCACCTATGGTATCAGGAAATAAAACCAGGTTACCGCGGACATTTATTGTTGTTGACGGACGACTTACAAACTATCCAATGTAGCTGACTTATACAACACGATGAAAACACTCCAATTTCATCCATCCTCATCGTTATGTCACGGGGTGTGTATGCGTGTGTTTGTGTGTGTGTGTGTGTGTGTGTCTGTGAGCGTGTGGTTTGTTAAAGAGTTTTCCATACAACACACCAATCAAGATGTGTAATGTGTAGTGTTGCTTGACTGCCCTCTACACCATTCACAGCACCGTTTCATGACACAAAGACATGGCGTTTCATAACTCTTTATCATTGATAGGAAAACACAGAACTTACCATGACGTCCTCGTCCTTTTCTTCGTTGTCGACTGTGTCCACCTGAATGGCAGGTACATTTCTGGGGTTGTCTAGAGACAAGAACAACCGCACATCAGGACTGGAGAGGAGGCAAAGAAAAAAAAAAGAAGAAAGAAATGAGAAAAATAAAATATATCAAAAATTCATTTTGAATAAGACATATTATGACAAATGTTTTTGTGCTCGAAGGGTACTATAGTCCTTTCAAATTCGTTTTTCACGCTATGAATGTTGTTATAAAATATGTTGGACGCAATTTGTACGAACATTCAATATCGTCGGAGTACACAAATAAAAATCCACCTGACGGAGACTAAGATTCATATCAACGGCATATTATCGCACTGAAACATAACCGTGACAAAGGGCAAAACAGTTCATGACAGCTGGCTGGTAAATTTGGAATCTGACCAAGGAGACATGAAAATGGTTCAGCAATCCATTGTAGGCAATCCCACAGTCCCATATACGCTTATGATATCATATTGTACTATATCCACTCTGCGCATCCCACTCTATAACCTGCAGATACGACAGTATTGATTTTGTCTTTCAGTGCAAGTACAAACTATGTCCCAAAGTTCCATACCAGTCGGTTTCAAGACCTCCACTATGACAAGTACTTACGGGGTTGAAAAAAAAAACCAACCAAAAAACGTCATAACGAAACAGAGTGGCTCTGATCTCTAACACAAACTTCTTGATACCAAGCTGGGCGGAATATATTGTTCCGAATAGGACAACTGAGTGTGCTTTGTCTGACTTTAAAGTTACCGTATTCGTACATTGCAGTCACTGAATATCCATAAAGATCTAATTTTCCCTTGAAGGGAAAAACGGAACAGAGCCTGGCTTAAATGTGCTGAAATCACACCACTTTAGTTGAGATGATAAAAATCTGTACCTAGTCGCAAAAATGTCCACAAAGGAAAAACCTAGGAAAACCAAGTGTGTGATCAAGCAACCATTAAGCTTTGCATCTAACAGAAAATTAACGTATGCATACATGTGAACATAAAATGGCATGTTGTCTGTAATGTACTCTAGCCCCGCCAGTCCCCCCCCCAACCACTCACCAATCCACAAAATATACATACACACATTCAAAATATATAATGTGTGTGCATTATAGATTATATGTATATGTTACATCTATACAGACACACAAGGAGACAGACAGATAGATTGAAAGTTCCGAGGGTAAAGAGATAAAACAACAGACTGTAATATCAGAACAAAATATTGCCCATTCAGCTCATCTGTATCATCCCCCGTCATCCCCTATTATCTTTACGGCATTTCAATGGACGGATGATATGGTCAGTGTGTGAATATCTCCTGTGGCAAGGCCAGATGAAGGTTGGATGTGTAAATCGATGGATTACGATCGTGTTGAAGCCTGTTGTGGCTTAGCAGCATAAGGCTGCAAGTCCAATCTAAGGCTACATTAAAAATGTATTTGACCTCCCTAGATGTACACCTCAATGTGTATTTTCTTTGTGTCATTCAAGAGTGTGTACAGTGGGCCACCTGTTTGTCTTAATTAATCTCTGGGCTTAGAGTTTTTCTTACTTTTGTTTGACATCAGATTGGGTTTGTACTTTTTGACCCATTCCATTCTGGTGTCAAACATTATGTCGGGTCCCTACACTGCCCATTGGGCGGTAAAAAAAGGAATCTGACTTTTTAAAAACCCAAAAAATGAGCAGGCAGCTGTTAAAAAAACGATTTTTTCGACTAAGGTATGTCGCGGTGTAAGAATCGAACCCGCCACCTACCGGTTACAAAGCGGACGCTCAACCGAGTGAGCCAACGAAGCCGGTATGATGAGTGTGTGGATAGGTGAATGGATGGTGATGAGTTCATAGAAAAAGATCAATATTGATGATACTAAGATCTGGAAAGATGACATTTTTTGGGTCCAATAGCGTTATTTCCCTCTATTTTCACAGAAGGTAGTGGGCATCCTGTTTCCGCAAAATTCAAGGCACAAAAAAAAGACAAGCATAAACATCCCTCGCAAATTATGGATGAAACAGTTATATAAAATCATGATAATACATTTCGAAAAGCACAGACGCGAATTGTGACCGCCGACCCAACCCTCTTTCTTTTCTTTTCTTTCCTTTTTTTTTTGACCGCAGACAGACACGAAGACCCCCTGGCCTAGTTACCCTAGAAATGTCATGTGTGAAAAATGCAGTGGCTACCATTTAGGACAAGTAAGACTACTGACCTCGTCATATAACTACCAGCCATAACAGTAGGGAGTGGCCATTAATCAACCCCCAATAGGCTCTTCCCAGTGTTTCCCCGTCATAAACTTGGCCGGTGACCACGTCTACCGAGACACCAAAGGCCCATCATCTGGGATCTGCGTCCCAAGCAAAGATACTTCCTTAAATGGAAACAGAAGGTGTACCAGTGTAGACAAAGCTTTACGTTTCTACAGACATTTTTTCTGTTGTTTTTTTTTTAAATCACAGCTACTTTTTCTGTTGTTTTTTTAAATCTTAAATCATAATGGAGTGGACGTTTGACGTGGATGCTAACACCCTAAGTAACATGTTGTAAGTCACAGGCTTTCGGGCAAACTATCGTGCGTGCTGCAACTCATAGATAAACGGGGAAAAGGGGGGGGGGGGATTTGGGGGGCTCATTCGAAAAATTCATCTTGTAAAAGTAATATTGTACCAACATCGAGTCAAGCAATTATAGTACTGTTTCCATCATGCCGACCGCTAGACAGGATAGCTGCTAAATTACAACTGCAATTTTTACGTCATGGGTATGGCACGGCCAGGGATCGAACCCCCAACCTACCGGTTCAGATGCGGACATTTAATCCCTACAACCGAAGGTACCGGTGTGTGAATATATAGCAATATGTAAAAACATCAAATATTTAACTGGAGATCAATGTTTCAATATTGAGTCGTGTTAGAAACTCTCCCTTTATCATCTAGTAATTCTATAGACAATATCTCTTTTTGAGCAAAATTTCAAATTAAACTTATGACCGTCTAGATAAGATCAAATATTCGGACTTTTCACATTGAGGTTTGACAGAAGAGAGAAATGCAATTTTATCAAGGATGCTTTCAGCTTCTGGTGATAGACAGTCAGTCAGGGATGACAGTAATTTCCAACAGATTCTTACAGATCTTACATGTTTACTTCTGAATCAGCTATCCTGGCTCTCTCCTGTAAAAATCAATTTCTGTGACTTTAAACGCAGAAGAACACGCCTATTAATTCAATAGAGGGCGTTGTCATATCTAATCATGTTGTAAACTGTCTTGTGTCTTTGATGTTTTTAAAGAGGTATGAGCAAATCGACAAGACGCTGGGCACTTAAAAGGGAAAAGGGGGGCGAGGGGGAGGGGTGTGGGAGAGAGGGAAATAAGTTAAGATTTGGGAAGAAAGACAAATAATTATGCAGGGACGATTTCCACATGCCGATAAAGAAAATGCAATGGTTCCATACTTTATGTAAATTTGTGTATAGTTCACCTAGCTCGTCATTACCAGCAAAAGTAGAATTTAGATTTTCTCTGACTTGACTTAGAGTCATGAATTGATACGTGCCATGCTAATTTTCTCGGCATCGTTCCAATTTTAATATATGTACTGCGTGAACAGTACTTGGTACAGACCAACGGGAAGCTGAATATTTTCCACAACAACGCCCAGAGACAACCCAGAGACAAACTAGGGCACCATAAATTAGAGGGTGATGTAAGGTGAGCAGCGAACTGTAGGCCAAAGGTGCAAGGGCCTCCTTGCTGACAACCAGAGGTCAGTGCGCTCGCTTGCGTTGATAACGAAGCAAGGGCTCAAGCAAGGCCTTCTCCCCCTTGGATCAAGTCATAGACATAAAGAAACACAAGGCAGCGAGGCGAGCAAAAAGACAAAACAACCCCGGGATAATCCAAAAAGGACACAGATAGGGCAGTTGTCAAGTAGAGACAAAATGTGACGAGTAGTCGGAAATGGTAATCTCTGCACGATGATGAATTGCTGAAAGGCGGTACAACGGACATGGGCAGTAACTCAAGACAGACCGATCTGTTTCATATTCTGTTGGCCCATGGCCAGACTTTCGAGGTCTCTACTTGTGTGTGGCAGGTGAAGGTCATTCCGTGTAAGAATACGTTTTAATTTATGCAATAAAATATTTCCGGCTGCCCTGTATACAGCATCAGGTAAACTCGTCTACGGTGAATAACGTTTTGCAATAAACTTTAAAAAAGGGAGACCATTGTAAAAAAGATTAAATATGCAACTCAAGGTGTATTCAAAGAAGAGAACAGTTACTAGTATTTAGTAACTAACACTGTGAAAAGTTGACGTTATAACTATAATAATATGCTAATCAAAATAGATTATGTGATTTAAAAAAGTAAACAATAAGTGATAATTGAAACAAGAATATGATATAAAAGAACAGCATTAACTACCAAACTTTGCTAAAAATGAAATAGGAATAAAATGTAAAAAGAATACCAATAATCAATTCTGGGATCAGGTTGAGAGAAATCAGAAGAGCACAAATTAGAACCCCTGTATAGACACGCTTGAAAACTTGTGAAAACAGAGACGACAACCTACACACCAAGTGATGAATAGAGGGTATCAGGCATCAAGATCACAGTGATGAATTGAATTATCCCTCTTGACAACTTGCTTCCCAAAACGGTCAATGGGTAAAAAGCGCTCACGTTCCCTTGATTGAGGTTTTTGGCTTTCAATCTAGCGATTTCACTCATGCAAGATAATTGCTTCAAAGACAGTAGGTATGATATGAACTCAACTAAATTGAAGTTGATACCACTTCTCACATATCATACTAAATATGAACACTTTACATGGTTATAAATGAGCCAGGATTTGAACCTGCGGATTTCCAAATAAAAGACAAGTGCGAAACCGCTTTGGCCACAAACGCATTTCTATTCTTTATTTTGGTACGTGTCATGTTCATCATGAGGTAAGTTTGACCTTCTGGCGTCACATTCGCATAGTGAAAGCAAAAGATTAGTGCGCCGTCATCAGAGAATGCTTGTGTCGTAATTGACAGCCGAAGCGAACGAAAAGTGAAGCCAAATGATGACCTTCCTCCGTCACATTCGGGGCCTTTACGCAGACCAAACAGTAACAGCAGCTGTGGCAGATCCATGCGGGATAAATCATTCAATCTCTGGTAATCTGTTCAGCTTTTAGAACGTATAGATAGCTATCATAATACAAACTCAGTATATCTCTGCAATGACAAACAAAAATAAGCTACTCTACCATTAACTGCATTATCGTATTGACTATCTACGTGCTGGACACAACCTTGTTATTTGGATCAAGCCATCTCTCTCTCTCTCTCTCTCTCTCTCTCTCTCTCTCTCTCTCTCTCTCTCTCTCTCACTCTTATAAACACACGCAAACACACACACGCACACACACACACACACACACACAACTCTCCTTCTCACCCTACTATTGACCAATAGTTTGCTAGTCCGAGTACTATTGTAGGAAAAATATTTAAAACGATTTATTAGCATGCGACAAACTAGTAAGAAATACCAAATCCAAAACAATCCGCATTTGCACGGATTCAAACTCTGAAGAAATCCTAGCATTTTGGCCTTTGTTTGTGCCTAGCCACCATTAATTATAAAACAACATGAACATGCTGGTATAAATGATTGGCCAAACGATAGAGTATGGAAAATTCTTAAAGTTCAAATCCGACCTTAATTTTGGGGCGTGGCTATCAACTGATAGCTGAAGGTGATAAGATCATAGGATATTTTGGGAGTACGAATGGATTGTGAAAAAGAAAAGCATAAATAAATCAGTTACCAAATCACAATATCCTTTCAGTGACTTGCTTTTCATCATAAACGGGAATCCCTCGACAACAATTTCACTCACTTATGTTCAAAACATTAAATCCATTCACTCATAAACATTAGAAAATTCCATTGATAACTATCAAGTGAAAATGTCACCCGGAAGGTGATACACAGCCTTTTGTAAACAAGTAAGGTTGGTGTGCGAAACTGACCACTTGCCTTTGACAAATTAGCAATTAAACAGCTCCCGTGATCAATGACTGCCCCCCCCCCCCCCCACCTTTTCATCCCAAACTTCCAACCTTCAAATATACACAAAAATTACGCAGGAATACTAGAATTCGATCCCACCCCCACCCCTTTTCCCCCCACCTAGGTTAAGTGTAATATTATTATTGGAAGGAGAGTCCATTCACAAATCACCCCTCCTCCAATACACACACACACAGACACACACACACACACATGCGCGCGCACACACACAAACATAAATTACGTAGGAAAAAGAGAACTTGACCCCCACCTAGGTTAAGTGTAATATTATTGAAAGGAGAGCCCATTCAGTTATAATGGTGTTACTAGCACCCTCGGGGGCATACCATGCGCCCACACCGGACCCTAAATATCCTCTATCGTTAAGATATATTCGTTCATTCATCTCTTTTCCACCGGCCACCATCTAATCCCGTTACCATAAATAGATGTGTTGCGCCATGGTGGTTTCAAAGGAATGTGACCCTGATTGGCTTGATTCGTCGCAGTAGCTATATGAAGAAGTTCGGTTATACCACAAAATTGACTGATGGGCTAATGATAGGTTTGGTGACAGGACATGACAGCCTGTCCTTTTTATGCGTTGCAAGACATATGGGTAGGGAAAATAATAATATTCATGTTCACAGGTGATGAGAGTTAAGTTGATATGAGGTGGTCTAGCTTTCTTTGACATAATATCATTTAACTACTTACTTAATTATTAATCAATTCAGCTCGACGTCTCTCTTGGTCTTTTATAATTGATTGTTAACAAAACCCGCTAAGGTTTAACGCCTGTTTCAACACTCTATATTACCCGTGGGGTGCTCTGGACATGTTAACATGCTGTCACACAGAGATAATAGGGGGACTCATCACGATTATCGCGTCCACACACATTATTCTGACATCGGGCCAATCAATATTAACACTGTCCCCATAATGTCAAAACGCCAGGCAGGCAACAGCTAAAACCGATTCTTACGACTTGAGTATGTCACACCGGCCTGGGATCGAACCCACCAATTACAGGTCGCAAGACGGACGCTCAACTACTTGAGCCAACAGCGCCGGTAATTTATTGTTTTTCTACCCCCCCCCCCACCCCGCCTCATCCCCTGGGTCCACGTACTCAAGATGACCAACCAGCGTATTTCTTGTGTCACGTATGTGGCTTTGTACTTGCATAACATATTACATCCCCAATTCCTTTCCATGACAGTGTTGCTCTCCCACGTCTCAGTGACCCTAAACGTTTTCTGATGTTATGGATGGTGACCTCCGCCCAAACCCACTGGGGCATTTTCCACAAACACAATTAATGGATACGGAGTACGAAAAGTTCAAGCAGAGCTTAGCGTCTTCATTTCTGTCCGGCTCGATGTTTGTAAACAAGAAACCCTCCAATCCTGAATCCGACATGATAATTTGATTAACAGCAGCAAACATTTTTGGTTGCCAATTCTTTTCGTTAACATACGTTTGCTCTGACTTGTCATCCCACACCCCACACACGATGCACATGACAACTAGAGGTTTAGCCGACCCCCCTTCCCCTCCTCCCCAAAAAAGGGGAGGGGGAAGGAAAGAAAAAAAACACTGAACAAATACCCCCCCAGAGAAAAACAAACAAACAAAAAAGAAACAAACAAAAACAAACAAAAGAAATAACTAAAACGACAAACAAAACTAAAACTGAAAACATAACGGACACACGAAAAAAATGATAACAAACCAAATCACTCCCCCCCCCCCTTACAATTTGCTGCCCAGCTCTAAAAACAAACAAAAACAAAACAAAGCAATGAAGAAAGAAAGAACCCCCCCACACACACACACACACAAAGCAAAACAAAAATCAATACGACAAAAAGCAAACAAAAACATCAAAAAATTACAATTGATTTATGACTAATGATAAAATAACAGTGTAAAGAATCTGTGAAGACTCTTAACAAAGAAAAGAAACATCAGGACCGATGCATCAATGCAATCGTTCATAGGTTACAGACCACGAAGTGCGTGAACAGAAAACGAGGAAGTAACACTAACAACAAAGAAACTTCAAGAAGGAAAACAGAGAGGTAGAAATTCGAGCACAGGCCCGTTTTTGTTGTTATAGTTATAAGCAAGCGACTTAGCTATTGAAATCCATCATGTTTTCACGCAGTGCGTCTTTGCTGCGCGCCACCGACTCGCGTAAACTTGAGCAATCCATCAACCGAGTTTCCCCAATTCTTGGTTTTATCTAAGAGACCGAAAACGTCAGAGCTTCGACCACACAAAACATCGAATAATTTATTGTCCACAAACCAAGCATTAGACTGTGTAGTGTAGTATGTCAAATCGCATTTTTTCTTTGTTTAATCTAATCTCTTTTTCGGCTTGGCCTTCTCTTATGTTGAGAATATGAATCATAGTATTCATTTCTTATGTTCAGCCCATTCAATACAATGAGTGGGGTCCTTCAAATTCCAATTTGTTTTGAAAGATTGTTCTGCATCTACAGACCAGTTCAATAACTCAAGACCACCAATTTCGTTCGAATTAAACACTTACTTGGTCTAATCCTAATTATTTCCGACAGACTTCACTTCATTACTCTATATGGCAATGGTTAAACATTGAATAACATCGTAACTAGAAACATTCAACTTTCTTGTCTTCCGACCGATTCAACATACAGACCGAATTTTCACAAACAGAGCGCAATCACAAAGGATATGTTAATGTGCTACAATAGGGAGATAAACGAAGGGACCAGTCGATTAGTCCTTCTCTATCTCTTATGCCAGAAAGTGTTTTTCGAGACAAAAGCCTGCTTTATTGTGTCTCGCAACCAATAAAATGTTCTTTAAACAATCGATAATGAAGTTCTTTAAAGTGGACAGATTACAAAATCGACGACAGAAAACTAAAAATCCAAATTGTTGAAATGAAAATGCATTCATTCTTCATTCAAACGACACTTCCAATGCAACAGGTTGTCTGCGCTTTTAAACCGGTTACGACAAAACAATTGTCACAAATGTTCTTGCAGTAGAAAACGCAACATTTGTTTTGAAGAGACGAGCCACAAACACTGCATACGTATTGTTATCGTAATCTATACCATACCATAGCTCACAACGGCTGGCCTTTGTATGTGTTCAATCAACACTTACAGTTTTGAAAACAACAATAGATTACACACAAGCTCGCCACCACTTTCCTACACAGTAACAGCTGTTGAAAGTCCAAACTGACATTCCAATTAGAGGGCTTGTCCGATTACACACACACACAAGCACACACAAACACACACACACACACACAAACACATACACACATACATTGCCACTAGCGACTAGTGACATACCGAAGGGAGTTTTCAGCTTTGGACTTCATGCATGTGAAATGTGATCATTAAAACATTAAGCATAATATTGACATATTATGTGATTTTAGGACCTTTGAGAGAGGGAGAAGGAGGGAGGGAGATATAGAAAGAAATATAGATAAAATGATAGATAGATAGATAGATAGATCGATAGATAGATAGATAGATAGACAGATATAGATAGATAGATAGATGGAGACACACACACACACACACACACAGAAAAGTAGAGAGAGAGAGAGAGGAGAGAGAGAGAGAGAGAGAGAGAGAGAGAGAGAGAGAGAGAGAGAGAGAGAGAGAGAGA
>JAUEKY010278833.1:0-10065 GCA_031833965.1 Scyllaea pelagica
AAGAGAGTAAGAGGGAGAGGGGGGGGGGCGTGGGAGAGAAAGGTGTGAGAGAGAAAGAGAGCAAGAGGGAGAGAAGGAGTGAGAGAGAGAGAGAGAGAGAGAGAGAGAGAGAGAGAGAGAGAGAGAGACCGACAGACAGACAGACAGACACACACACACACACACACACCACACAGAGGGAGAGAGAGAGAGAGAGAGAGAGAGAGAGACGGACAGACAGACAGACAGACACACACACACACACACACACCACACAGAGGGAGAGAGAGAGAGAGAGAGAGAGAGAGAGAGAGAGAGAGACTGGGCAAAAATTTCATAAACATCAGTGATGTGCCACTTATTATAGTGCCATCCTAGATTTGCTTCTGTTGCTTCATGCTGTAGCGTTAAGATTAGATTTCAAATCGATTAATTTTGACCCGTCTCTTGGTGACATTCTTTCATAATCATCAATGATTGATCAACAAGCTTCAAAACATTCGTTAGTGAATCAAGCTCATTCTATCGAAGAGCAAGAATTGATAAATCGATAAACTATTTGTTGTCATTGGGCAGGAGTGTATTCGATTATGATGGTTGGCTAAAGAAGAAAAAGAACAACTTGTGCTCTCATTTTTTAGCTCGCCTAATCAAATTTTAACGGGAAATCGATATGCAACCTATCGATATTGACTATCGCATTTAAACCGTTCGGAACTATAGGAGCAATATGAAATGAAAACATTAACCAATTGTGCATGCTTGGTTTCTCTTTTTGTTTACGTCAAATTCTCAAGCATAGAGACACTCTCCTAAGTACGCGTTTGTCAATTTGAAGAGAACCAGTCTATTGATAACATAAAATCAATTTATACAATTTATAGCATAGCTAATCTTATGATGATATTTTATCATCTTTTGATTATCAATTAACCAACAGGCTTTGTTGGCGCACTTGTTTGAGTGTCTGCCTCGTAACCAGTAGGTGGCGGGTTCGAGTTCCACACCGCAACACACCAAAGTCGTAAAAATCGGTCTGGCGCTCAGCATTGTGGGAACAGTGCTAAGACTAGTTGGCCCGGTGTAAGTATAA
Organism: Scyllaea pelagica; assembly: GCA_031833965.1. NCBI lineage: Eukaryota > Metazoa > Mollusca > Gastropoda > Nudibranchia > Scyllaeidae > Scyllaea > Scyllaea pelagica. The sequence continues at coordinate 1,073 of JAUEKY010278833.1, forward strand.
TGTGACTAGGTTAGATATTCGAGTGAGTTCTCCATGTATCTCTGTATGGCAGCACGTTAACATGTCCAGAGTGCTCCGCCGGCGATGTGACCTAAACTGTGTAGAAGCAGGCGTTAAACCATAACGTTAAACGTTTTTTTAATTCATTGGCCAGAAAACATCTAGTCTTTTTAACTCATTGCTTCCCTATAGCCCACGCATCGCTGATAGAATAATTTTGTATGGGGCAAGCTTGGCAGACACAGGGTTAATTCACCCCAGCCATGCCATCGGCCTTTCTTATGTCGTAGAACCAAGACGAAGATGTCGTGATCAATGGAAAGGTTCATTTTCCACTGCGGGAATTGAACAGTGTCCGGTTAGTCTCGTTCAGAACGTTACCTTTTGACCTTCTTTCATGACCCCATTTATTGGATATGAATCAGCCCTTCCTATCTGATAATGATAACGCGCTGAAAGGCCTTTTTATCAGATTGCTTTATTTAAACGGGGTGAAAGGGGACTGTTGATTTAATGTACTTGTGATGGGAAGATACGTTTGGTCATACCATCCGACGAGAATAACGAATTTTAAATTCAAACAAGATCTATATCGGGAGTTGTGTTATTAATTATTATATTATTGTTATAAAGAACCGTGAAAAACATTTGCTTCAAGGTCCGGATGGGAAGGTACATTTGGTTATACCATCCGACGAGAATAACGAATTTTAAATTCAAATATGAGCTATATTGGGAGTTGTGTTATTAATTATTATAGTATTGTTATAAAGAACCGTGAAAAACATTTGCTACAAGGTCCAGGTGAACACGTTTAGTGTTTGGTGGTCTTGTTAAGACAGGGACTGTTACTTTATTTCCTGTCCCCGTTCGTTAGCTTTAGAGCAACGCGTCTTATCTGATGACACACGCTGAAAGGTCTTTGAAAAAAAAAAAAACCCAACAGATTGCTTTATTTAAATGGAGTGAAAAGGGACTACCAAATTGTGTGATAGAGTGATTCGTTTGGCCATATTATGCCATCTTTTGACACTGACAGCTCTAATACAACTCACTTTTAGAATTGTGTTATTGGTTAAATTGCTTTCACGAACCACGGAAAACATCAATATGTGATATTATAAGGCGAATTTTCACTCTTCGAGACGTGTTTAGAGCTCGGTTGTCCTCGCCTGGAGCAAACAGCAACTTGTAACTCGCTGTTGATGTTCCCGCCGTTCGTGAGATGATCAAATACTATGGAGCCATCCTTCCTACCCGGTAACACGCTCGATAAGCCTTGGTGTTGTATTGTTTTCAATCAAATTGCTCTACATAATAAGTGGGGTGAAAGGAGGCTCTCGATTTGTGAGATGTAAGGATACGTTTGGCTACATACCATCTGAAACTATGGCACTTTTAAATACGATGAATTCAGAGAATTGCAGTAATGTGCTGTTATATAACGGACCGTGAAAACATAATTGATAAAGATTATTAAACTCAACGCCTCCAACTCGTCGACCCGGCCATTAATTCCCGTTTCGATAATATAACATAGAGGCGGTCTCATGTGTTTCTTCGACTTTCTGGATTCGCCGCTAGCCGCTAGCCTACCGCAGATTACTTTCCACTTTCAATTCACTTCGTTGACCGAGAGGCTCTATGTGGGGTCTGTCCCAATGATTCATTGCGAGGCATATCCTGGCCGGATAGAAAGTCGGCGACCACTCGACTGCCGACACCCCATTCTAACTCATTGTGGCAATATTCAATAAAGGAATGTACACATAGATCGATTAGTGTAATGGTGTCACCGGCTTCGTTTGCTCACTGGGTTGAGCGTCCGCCTCGTAACCGGTAGGTGGCGGGTTCGATTCCCACACCGCGACATACTTAAGTCGTAAAAATCGGTTTTTTTAGCAGCTGCCTGCCTGGTGCTCGACATTATGGGAACAGTACTAAGACTGGTTGGCCCGGTGTCAGTATAATGTGACTGGGTGAGATATTCGTGTGAGTTCTCCGTTATCTCTGTGTGGCAGCACGTTAATATTATGTCCAGAGTGCTCCGCCGGCGAAGGTACCTAAATTTTGTCGAAGCAGGCGTTAAACGTTTTTAGGCGGAGTGGTGTCATTGGCTTACGTTTTTTCGATCCCAGGTCGAGTCATTCCTGAGACGTATTATATATAAATCGGCAATTCAGCACCTGTCCCACCAGCCGCGTTGCATAATGGTACTAACAACGGGAATTTTGTGCTAACACCGGGCTGGCTCAGTGTCAGTTTCATGTCCAGGGTGAAATATCATTCGTGTGGAGCCTCACCGTTTATCTCTGCTGTGTGGCGGCGCGTTCACGTGTCCGAGTCCAGAGCATTCCGCCCAGGATGATAATAGTATTATGACGTAGCGTAAAGTGTTGCAGCGGGCGTTTAACCTTAGCACAAGACTGAAACCTAAGACGTAACGTTGTCTAGCGGTCTCGCCACGTTGCTGAGTCAGCTGTTCTCTAGTAGTACGGCGGCAGCTCCGTGACTTATTATCAGGATGATAGTTTGCGGCCAACAGGACATAGTAGGACTCGCCTATCCAATAACCTGGCCGGACAGCGGTCAGCTACTTTACTGTTGCGGCAGGTAAACCCCTTATTTACCTGTGTCTTTATGACCACAACGCTCTCACCTCCTGCCCGACGCTGTTTTATTTTACAACAACGACAACCCCCCTGTGTTGCTGGTTGCCCCCTTCGTCTGCTCCGGGTTGTTTTCTTGCGCTGATATGCCATCGCTTATCAACAGTGTACACTCTTTTATATCTTGTACTGTTGTGAATGGAGGGGGAGGGGTGCCTTTTTCACGGAGAATTATTTACTTTTTTTTTTATTATCTCCTATCTTTTAATTCATTGCCTATTCTGCAGTATGAATTCTCTCTCTCTCTCTCTCTCTCTCTCTCTCTCTCTCTCTCTCTCTCTCTCTCTCTCTCACACACACACACACACACACACACACACACACACACTCTTTCCTCCCCTGCCAATCAAAAACGTAATGATCTCAGTTGCTTCCATGTTGTCACCAAAATCAAACAAACATTTTAAAGAAACGTAAATTAAATTTCTCTCAAGACTCAGAGTCTCCAGCTTTGGCGATATTCCTGCTATAAACCAAGAACCTGTCTAAAGATTTCCATACTTGATTATTCCCTCACTTGACAATCCCAGCGTTCTCTTCCCCGCAAACATGCAAAAAAAATTAAATCAGGGTTGTCAGCAGTTTGTTTACTGTATTTGTTTGCCTGTTATCTGAAATTGCATTGCCCTTGTTAGCGTTCACTGCTTAAACAATCCAACAAACAAGCAAGACAAGAATGATTCAGCGTATTGTCAGCATTGGCTTCTTCAAGCAAATAAAAATCGAAAGACGTTTTCCAATCCCCCGTCTGCACTCTTTCCTTCTGCCGATCGTGTTTATCCCTCATTATCTCAGCATGATGTGGCAGATAGTAATATTCGTTATTATGTGTCCTATGGGTCCTCATTCCCACTTACCCTAGGGCAGTCATTAAGGAAACTTTGCTCAGACCTGATTTTATCTAGAAGTTGGGCTAACACTAACAAGCCGATTATATTAAAGTCCAAGTATACCCCGCGTGGAAACCATCCGTTGGGTTCAATTTGCGTTTTTATATTATCAGTTTGTATTTTTTTAAATCTGGAATACATAACTTATTTTAAAATGGCGAAGGGATAATTTGAGTTCAGTTCGTCTTTTAAACAAATTTTCAAATGGGTAATTGTAAACTTGTGGTTTCAATTTGTCCTTTGTTAGAAACGTTACTCAGACCTGATTTTATCTCTTTAAGTATATACACTCGATGTGGAAATCATCAGTTGGGTTCAGTTGGCCCTTTGTCTTTTCTTATTATCAGTTTGTATTCTTTTTTTAGACTGTAAAATCCTGGGTGCAGTTTGTCTTTAAAAAAAAAAACAACTTGAATGATTGAATGTGGACTGTTGAGTTCAATTCGTATTTAAAAAAAATATCAAATGAGTAATTGTAAACGTTTGGGTTTAGTTTATATTTGAAAAAAAAAGTTTGGAATGGATATAACTGTATATTCTTAGGCTGAGCTTGTCTCCTGTTATTAAACTATAATCAATTACTGTTAGCTATTGGGTTCAGTTTGTCTTGGGCTATTAATCCAGAACTAAGGACTGTTAACTATTGGTTCAGTTTGTGTTGTTTTTTTTTTAATTCTTTTCATCGGGGATGGATGACAGTTAGCCCTGAAGCTTGTTGTTTTCTGATCATTCAGATTGTCAGGGACAGGAAAGTTGCACAGGTAGTGATTTTTGTAGTAGTTATTTGCTTTGTGAGTTGAGTTTTTGAGGTTTCTTGAAATTTGTTATTTTTGTTTTAATTGTTTCCAATGGTAAGGTGTGGTTATTTTCTTAAAAAGCATTATTTGATCTGTTTGTTTTGAAGTTCTTTGTTTGTCTTGGATTTTCTTTTGATCTTTAAAAGGCAGGGTGGGGGGGGGGGGAGATTGTTTTCTTTGTTATCTTTGGGGTTCACCTTGAGTGTTTGTGTGTGTGTGTGTGTGTGTGTGTGTGTGTGTGTGTGTGTGTGTTTGTGTGTGTGTATACATGTGTGCTGTGTGAATTTGTGTAATTTGTTTGCAACATTGTTTTGTCTTTTAGAATTTTTGTTTTTAGGAATGTTTTCCATTTGTAAATGTGAAATGAGTATTGGAAAAGAACGGAAATGATCTAAAAAGCTTTATGGGTTATCAAAGGCAACGCTCTTGGAACATGTCTTGCCATACAGATAATTAAAAAATGCTTTCGAATATCTCGCCCATTCTCAGTGTGCTGACACTAGGCCAACCATTCTTAGCACTGGGGCCATTATGCCCAATGTCAAATAGGATAGCAGGTTGTTTGCCGGTTTAACACCCTTGATAAGATGCAGGTTTTAAGGCAAACACTCTACCAAATGAGTCAATGGTACCATTTGATTATTTTGTTGTCCTACTCTGCAAGTGTTTCACCACGATGTAACACTATAGGTATTCCTTACAGACTTTGGTAGCATTTGTTTATTTTGTCGCACTACTAGTAGCAGCTCAAGAAAGCTTTTTTACATTCAATGGGTTTCAAACTAGTTTAGTTGACAAGTAAATAGGAGTTACAAATTTGTCAAGAGCTATTTTTTGCTATTGGAATTTACTCTAGTGTTTGCTCTATGAATCAGTCCAATCAATTGTCAAATAGTAAATAACTGGCTTATTGTATATATTGAAAATTGCTTGAATTAAACTAACACAGCGTTGTATTTCTTTGGGGTTTTTTTATTTTTATTTGGGGAGGGGATAGTATAGGGACCAGAGTTTCTTACACACAATCCTGGATTTGATTACTGTCTGTAGCAATTGGTTTTATTGTTTACTTTCTTTTTCTTTTCAACCTTAGTGTCAGACCTTGCCCAGAACAAGCTGCCAAAGATAGAAGCCGAGGAGGACCAGGTGCCTGTAGTCAAGTTCCTGTGCGGGGCTGATCTCCTGGAGTCTTTTGCTGTGCCCGGCCTCTGGAAAGATGAGGATGTAGGTTCCTCTTTTTCGTTTAAGCTTTTTACCGCGGCTCATTTTGTCTCGACCGTTGTTTTTTTAGAGTAGTTATGTATTGTTGTGTTTCTGTAAAGTCTGCTTGTTGTTCTGTTAAAAATGACAATGATAGACAAATATATAGATGAATGAAAATATCCTAATGATCATGATGATCGTAATGTTAAAAGCAATAGAGATAATAATGATAAGAGGGAGACAATAACAAAACAAAGAAAGAACCACTAGAATAATAGTAGGATGAAGAAGATGAAATTTGAATGATGATAGCAATGATGACAATGATGATAATGCAATTATGATGATAAGAATTATATTTTTTTTTTTAATATTTTGCTGAGACAATGGTAAGGGTATGAGACACAGTATTTTGCCTACTTTATGTTATGTCACAACTCAAAGTAATAAACAGACAACTAATATTGATATGAAAAACTTCCATGGAGAAATGTTTCTTATTTCAGATTGGCTCTTTTGATAAATCAAATATAAAGCAGTCATCTTAAGGAATCCATCCTTCTTGATGCTGACTAAAGCTAAATTTGATTTTGAAGCTGTAATCAAAGGTTTTGTTGTTTTTTGTTTTGGCTATCATTTATTTCAAGTTTTATTTCTTGTGCTTTCAGATAGAACAAATTGTAGGTATCCATGGTTTGGTGGTCATCAACAGGGAGGGATCCGATGCAGCCAAATTCATCTATGAATCTGACGTCCTATCAAAGCATAAAGTGAGTAAATCCTGTTACATGTTCCAGCAGTTCTGATTGTGTTCTTAATCATTGTCATCTTTTGATGTTTGCATTAAAAGGTTGATTTATTTTGTTGTCTGGCTAGTGATGTAGACAAAAAGAGCTTGAAGCTATATCTTATGTTAAAACTATTTTTTCATAATGTTTGTGTTTATGTATAACTGTATTTGTGCCTATGACTAGATAAGAGATGGAGAGGAGGAGAAGAGAATGTATGAATAATATGGTTCACTTGAAAATTGATCATAAATCTTTTTTTTTTCTTCTTCAAACAGGAAAATATTTTCCTTGTAACAGAGTGGCTCCATTGTGATATAAGCTCCACCAAAATAAGGTAATGCCCATCTTTGATTAAAGGATATTCATTCCAGATATTATCAGCCTGTATGTGTGTGTGTTGTGTATGTGCGCGCGCGCGCAGGCACATGTGTGTGTCTTCATGAGAGAAGGAGAGAGAAATAGAAGATAGATAGATAGATAGATTCCAGATTGGGCTCAGCATTTTGAATAGTGCTGAATTTTGTTGTTATGGTGTGAAATATTTGATTCCATTCTCCCTTTATTTCTGTGCTGATGGGTGCTTACCTTAAAAAGAGGTCTGACACAGCAAACATTAACTTTCCAAGCTAAGACTCCATTGTCAGTGATATTGCAACATATGGCATATCCATACCATCCTTCTACACAGACGGATAATCCACCTACTCCCTCTCTCTCCGACCCCCTGAAGCACACACACACACACACACACACACACACACACACACACACACACACGCACACTTTAGCTTAATTGGTTAAGAATCTGCCTTGGAACATGCAGTTTGTGTGTTCAATCCCTGGGCTTCTCACATCTAAGATGTAAAATTTGATAATTTAGCCACTGTCCTGCTTAGCATTTTGCCTTTTTGGCACTTTGTCAAGACTGGTTAGCCTGATGTCAGCATAGCGTGACAGTGAGATATTCGAGAGTGCCCTCTGTTTGTTAATCTCTGTGTGACAGCAGAGCAACTGGTCAATATTGCTCCACAGGTAATACAACCTGCTTAAAGGTGTTAAATCAAGGTTACTTAACCTTAAACTGTTAATCTTTGAGAAGTCCTGCCCCTAAGTCATGAAGAACTGCACCTCTTGGGATATACTAACATTTTCTGAATGTGGATACAACATTATTACTTTTGCTTTACCAGCTTGCAAGCCATGAAATCTACTCAACATCAGGCACTTATTGAGCATATATCTTTACTACCTATAACTATATGACATGTAACATCACTGTTGTATTCAAGATTGTTTTACTTCACACCAGAGGCTTTTATGAACCCACTCCACAACTTGGCATAGAACGAAAAAGGAAAGAAATATGATAATTCGTAACCGTGTATTTTTTCTATCATTTACATTGGCTAAAAAAAATTGCTTTTTTTAAAGTTATTCTTATTTTGAACTATCTTTTTCCACAAGCTGCATGTGAGGGAGTTTCATACTGTTTTTTTTTTCTTGACAGGAGAGCAATTCGGCGAGGGGAGAGTATAAAGTATATGGTACAAGACTCTGTGATAGACTATATCAAACAGCATCGCCTGTACGGGTTGCCAGACAAGTAAGGCTGTTCCAAGCTGTGCTTCCCTTTCTTGTTTCTGTTTCATCTCAGAGGACTGCTTTTTCATGATTGTTGAATGGATGTAGACTCCATAGCATGCTTTCACTTTGTTGTTGTCTTGTACTGGCATTTTTGTTTTGAATTCCAGAAAAAAAAACCCTATGTATTTGATGTTGAATGCTAGAATTGCTGTCTCATTACATTGTTTTAGTACTCATTGGAAATGAAAAGTAAATTTTCTTACTTTGATTTTAAGTTTCTAACACTCATGATTCATTTTTACACCTTTTGTATTATCACTTGATTTGTATATTTGTGGAGAAACTATTGATCTTGATTTTTTTCTCAGTTTACGTCTCTTTTACATTGTTTTCTGTTGTGATTTTTTTTAGATATCATTTACTCCATTCTCGATGTTTGCAATTTTTTATCAAGCCTTAAATCATATCAAGTGAACTTCAAAGAATTTTGAAAATGGGCGTCTATTTATTGGTGATATAGTTTTTGTTTTTAAAAGAGCATGAAAATATATCACATCCTGAAACTTTCCCTGAAATACACTTATGTATTTTTAGCAAATCTTTGTTTCAATATTTCTCAACGTTTAAAATGTTTGCTTTTCTTGATGTATACTAATGATATACAAAGGCCCTAAGTGCTTTTTGCAGTTGTCTATGGAAGTCGATGTCACCGTTTTTATTAGTCAATGAATAAATCTCTCTACTCAGGATGATATACACATGGATGTAACTGCATGTGATTATGTTACTTATTGTGTTGAATATATTATGTTCCTAGCAATTGTTGTGTATTATATTTCTGTTGGACAATATGTTAGGGATTTTATATTGGAAAAAAGTAAATAAACCAAAATATAGACTGAAGTATTAGTATTTCTACCTCTGAGTAATCTGTTTGCTAGAAAAAAGTTGATTTCATTCATAGGGAGATGGGTTTTTTCATCAATCATACTTTAATATTTTAAAGAAAGTGACAATTACCCTATATTTTTTGTGCATTTGGAAGCGAGATTAAATTGG
>JAUEKY010278944.1:0-14292 GCA_031833965.1 Scyllaea pelagica
GAGAGAGAGAGAGTGAGAGAGAGAGAGAGAGAGAGAGAGAGAGAGAGAGAGAGAGAGAGAGAGAGAGAGAGAGAGAAGGGAAGAGGTGAGAGTTGAAGGTGTCTGGACAAGAAGAGCTTGCAAAATGTTATTACTTTGGTGAGTCCCATCTGTTAGATGTTAGAGGTGCAAATTGTTTAAAATCATCAAAAACTTCTCATTTCAGCATGGTGATTCCTTCCTCCGCTGGTCTCCCCATCCATGTCAGAGTGAATGGAACTGCTACTGTCGACCTCAACATGAATGGAAAGATGGATTTGCGTAAAGTTGGAGCTTCCCCCCGTTCCATGGATGTGGATGGAGAAATTACACCCAGGTAATATTTCTCTATTTTTTCTTTTCCTGAATAATTAGTAAGAGTCTTTTTGAAACAAAGCAGTATATCTTTCTAAGATATCAATCACTGAAGCAGGTTTATTTTTATATAAAACCAAACCACAATTTCATGAGGCTAACATTTAATGTATTAAAAACAAATCTCTCACTATAAAAGGATAAAACGCAATTACTTAATTTCTATGATTTAACACTATTTTGATCTTTTCATTTTCTTATTAGTGCTGCTCTTGAAATTACTGGAACCATGTTTGTTGATTCCTTTGTGACCAAAACTGGTCTACGTATGCGCAACACCTTGCACACCAGCACTGCCCTGAAAGGCCGCATCCAGCTGACAAGAGGTCAGCAACTGATCTTTGAGCTTGATACCCCTGAAGACAAATTGGAGATTTTTGATGCAAGGTAAGTATTTGATTTGATATATTACACACTAGAAAGGGGGCAGGAAGGGAACATTCACACAAAATGTACATACATACAATGGCACAAAGAGACAAAGATCAAGAGAGAGTGAAACATTAAAGTTCTGCCTTCTGCTTATTGCACCCTGAACAAACTTCAGGGGTGCTTAGCCTTTAGCCCATCTCTGGTCTTGGTGTTTTATAAACAAACTGTAACCGTTAATAACCCAATTAAGTATTACGCGTGAGACAGGTTGATGGTACAGAACAATGCGACATCATACTGTGTTTATCAGTCGTAATAAGCAGGGTGTATGATAATGTGTTTTATCATACCTGCAGCCAAGATGTGTCTTTTCTCATTCTGTCACATACAACATACTTCACTTCTGACCATGAAAGTCCAAATAATTTTACGTCAAGTTAAAAACATATCAAAACGGACATGACATCACATGGTGTTTTGCAATCAAGACAAACCAAGGGAAACAACTTATGAGCTTTTATCATGGAAACCTTTAGATAATGTCAAATTTGGACTCAAGCATGCGGCATCCTTTAGCATGCTAAAAACCTCTCCCAAATGACCATGCTTACAGCTGGCATATAACATTGTATTGCAGAGAATGACCCCGACATAAAGCAAGCTAGATGTGTTTTGTTAACACTTCAACATACATATCTTTATTTCAAGTGTGTGAGTTGAGTTTTCACAACATGTGATCCATCATTTCGAGCAGACCATCTGTGAAAGTTCATTAATTACTTTTGTTTTTTTCTTAAAGGTCAAAATTCTTCCTCATTCATGACCACATGGAGCAAGAGCAAGAAATGATCAAAGAGAACAGGAAGGAATTCAAAGTCTGTTCCAGCAAACAAATGACCCAGATCACTGGCATGGAATTGTGTGGAGAGCTCAGCTTCCCCAATGCATCCATGAAGGCTGACAGTCCCTACTATCCTCTGACTGGCCCTACCTCTGTCAGTGTCACACTCTTCAAACGGGATTCTCACTCTGGATACAAACTGTTTGCCAAGACAGTGGAGGTATGTCTGAGCCATTGTTATTATGCATTGTGGAGAAACAAAAACAAATAAGAATACTGCAATCACAAACAAAGGGGATCTAGAAGAAAAAGGAAGTTACTAAACTTTATATCTTTTTAGTATGTAATAGAAGATTCACTACTGACAATTTCTTGGTTTTAGAAGACTATTTTTCAGACATCATAGCTACTGTTTTTATTTTAAATCTTGATGACAAACATTTTTTGTAGCCGTCAGCCGATAGCTTTGTCAGCACGTCAAACATGATGACTTCTTTTATACACAACAAATGTCAACCAGCATCATACCCTAACAACTTCCTGATTTGTAGAGAGCTTTAGATTTTGAAACAATGAAAATATGCTGAGGGTTCAGAGTCAAAACAGACTTCTAATATAGTAAAATGGATCTTTGCTTTTAAATCTAATAGATTAATATTCAGACAAAAGTAGAAATAATCATATTTATTAACAAGTACAAGGTAAAGCAAGAAGCCAGCAGGCTTTAAGGTATAGGCATTGTGCGGCTTTGTGGTTTAGTGGTAGACTCTCTGGCTTATGATCGGGAGGTGGCAGTTTGATACTCGTCAGTGGCATCGCAAAGTTGAGTCCTTGGAAAAGGCTCTTTACTCATTTTTTTTCTCACTTGGCTCAGGTGTAAATGAGTAGCTGGCCATTTACAGCATTGATTTTGTCAAAAAAGATGTACCAGCGCCTAGCAGGCTGCATGTCTCATCCTGTTTCTTGTGTGTTACTGTTGGCTTGAGACCTCTTGTAAAGCGCTTTGAGCATGTTTAGTGGATATCTTCCTATATAGAAGCTCTGGGGGGGGGGGGTTGTTGTTTTTTTTAACATGCCCTATTCTATTTTTATGAAAGTGATGGTTGAAAGTAAATGTTTTCTTCTTTATCTTTTTTATCAAAGAACAAGAAAGCCAGCATTGCTCAAGTGTCTATCAATACTCCTGGATCACAAGTTGACCGTGCTATTTCTCTGGATATGTCTCTCCACTACAAAAAGCAGAATGCTGAATTGAATCTGGTTTCACCATGGACAAAACTCTCCTTGAATGGTAACATGAAAATTCTGTTCTTACAGTGAATATAAAATGCAGCGTGAAATACGAAATGGTCTGAGTGATGTAACGATATCTAGGGCAACCCATACCATGATGATCAGACCAGTTTTTTCTGTATGTCTCTGTACTCACTTTGTTCATTGCATATCTAATCACCCCCACTTGAAATCAATAGATGAAGTACAATGACTTTTACCAAAAAGTGTAGCCAGGATGCATTTGATAAGATTGATACCATTGAGCAAAAGGTTACAAAGTAAATATAGCTCTATTATATCAAGAGAATTAATTTCAGGGCAATTTTTGCATTTTTTAGTGTTTTCTCTGAGGAAGAGGTTTGCCTACCAGTCTCCTGAGAGAAAACCTAAAACTTCAATATAGTTTCATTTTGATAATGAAACTGATGAGGCAAACAAAGTAATAGTGATGAAGAGGTACATTGAATAGCAAAATAAATTTTATTCCAGCAACCTGGAAAATCTGGTGGAGGGGGAGATGTTTCATGGGTAAACAAGAAGAAATCATACACTGTGAAGTGTTCATCATAGGATTTGTCCACCTATTCATTCTGATTTACTAATGAAAGAGGTGCCCCCCCCCCTCCTCCCCCCCCTAAAAACCCAAACTTTGAATAACTACTATTGGTAAACATGTTTGTTTCTACTGCTTCAGCGTAAAAGATATCTAATCCATCCAATATCTATCTCTTCCAGTTTATTCTATTTTTCAAAAGAGCTTTATCTATTTTCAGCATGATACTACTCTTCTTGCCTATTTTCTGTAATCTTTACCTGTGCCTGCTTCAGTTCTTCATATTAAAAAAGGACTCTTGGGATCAAAAATGGATAAAGAAAATTAAAACAAAATTTTACCTCCTGTACATCTTTAGACGTTTCTATCCCTCTTCCCTAATCCAGGAAATTTGGTTAATGAGAAAGAGTTGAAGAGCCTGAGTGGAAAGCTGGTTGTTGATGAAAAAGACACCTATGCAATGACAGGGGAGGTGAAAATAGCCCAGTCCAAGAGCAAGATCCAAGTGACTCCCATGGTTGAGATGAGACGTCCTGGAGCTGACAACGTCCAAGTGACTGGCTTCCTCTCTATGGAAAAACCATTCAAGTCTGTCAATATGGAAATGTCCCTGTCTGGGGTTAGCCAACTGCCATATACTGTCACGGGTAAGTTACTGAGACATAACCTGCAATTTGTTCCTAAGGGTAAAAAGTTAATTGCATTAGTCAAATTTGATATCTACTGTTACGTAACTAAAAGTGGCTCCATACTCCATTGGCTAATGAAAAGATTAAATGAAAATGAAAACAAAATTTATATTTTCTATGTGTCTTAAGATGTTGTCATCACTCTTCCACAATCCAGGAAACATGATCAATGAGAAAGAACTGAAGAGCCTAAGTGGAAAGCTGGTTGTTGATAAAAAAGACACCTATGCAATGACCGGGGAGGTGAAAATAGCCCAGTCCAAGAGCAAGATCCAAGTGACTCCCATGGTTGAGGTGAGACGTCCTGGAGCTAACAACGTCCAAGTGACTGGCTTCCTCTCTATGGAAAAACCATTCAAGTCTGTCAATATGGAAATGTCCCTGTCCGGGGCAAACAAACTTCCTTATGTTGTTAAAGGTGAGTAACTAATTTACTACTATGGTTAAAAAAGTTCACTGAATTAGGTCTAATATAAGATTTCAAAATAAAAATATTGAAGATTACATTGTCTTTTCTTATGCTAGTAGTGTCGTAGATTGGAATTTTTTGGTGACTTCTCAATTGTTTATATCTATAGGATTGAAAATAGATAACATATCTCAACCATTTGTTTTCAGCTGACGTCACAAACAACAAAAAAGAGAAGAGTGTCCAAGCCAGCATCAGCTTTGATGGCAAGAAAGAGTACAGTGTCAAGGCCTTGAACATGATGAATGTCATGGGCAAGAAATCCGTGATTGCTGTCTTAAAAAATCTGCTGGAAGTTCACAGTCCAGAAAAGAAACTGGTGGCTCTTTCAAGTAATACTGACTACAGACAAGACAAATCCTTGAAACATGACTCTAGTATCTACATCTACCGTGTGCTAAGAAGACCTGCAACTTTGAAAGGTAAGCTGGCGTGTTTACAAATATAATAGCCAATAGATCCCACTTTGTTATACAATAATTATGTATAGATAGTGACGGCCCTACTGATAAGTTGAAAATCATCAAGAGTGAATGCAAGAGTGATATGTGTATTGAGTGCTACCAACTCTTTTTTCACAGTAAACCTGTTGAAGACAGCAAGAAAGAAGGCAAACAGCTACAAAGGTGTTCTGAATCTGAAATCATCACCAATGACAGGAAGCATTGTCTGCACTGTTGCCAGAAAGCCCAATGGATTCACTTCTGTCATGTCCAAGGTTGATTACTCCATCCCCCGAGTTTCTAAGAACACAATCAACCTTTCTGGGAAATTCAATGATAGAAGCACCAAAGCTTACAAGTCCTACATTGTGCAAAGGTTTGTGTTCATGAATTTGTAAAGAGAGCATTTTTGCACTTGGGTTTTCATAGAAGAAATACTTGGATAATGTATCTAAAGATCATGCAGAGAAGCCCTTTGAAATAAATACTCTGTCTGACAAATTATATCTGTGGTAGCATAAAGATACAGCAGAAGACAAGATATTGGAATCATTTAGGTCTGTTGTTTCAACTTTCAGAAAATATATCATTGTTTCATGAATAAACTGAAAAATCTTTGTTATAGCTTTTTGTAAGAAAGTGTTGTTGAGAAAATATAACATCAATCTCTGGAAAATGGTGGGTTGAATTATCAGCTGTGTTTTAGTGATATTCCAAAACTCTTCAAACTTTTATTTTGAGGAGAGACTATTGGAATATTATCAACAAGAAACTCTAAGCTGGACTCATTGATAACTGTCAATACTGAGCGACTTATCTTTGAAAGCAAACCGCAGAAAAAAAAAGATTGATATTTCACAGAATGATTTTTTTTCAAATTGTTTCTTTGTATCTTTGAATTTTTTTCACAATTCTTTTTATGTTACATACTTTCAGTAATTTGGCTGTCAAGAAGAATCCTGAGTACAACTCAAATTTGAGGATTGACGTTGGACACAAAAAGAAACTCAGTCATGTTTCACTGGATCTCAAGTACGGACCCAATCCCAAAGACAAGACAAAGAGGGTAAATGTCTTGGCATCACTGAACAGGAAGATTGCTAATCTAAAGAATGCTGTCATCAACTACAAAGTGAAGGCTCAGGCCCCCGCACATGTAAGTACTTTCATTATTGTTTTTGTTTTCAGTTAGTAATTTCGTTATTATAGATTTCAATTCTAATTCTTTGCCTCTGAAGGAGAAACAACAGCAACAACAACAACACTGACAGCAACAGCAATACCGACACCAACAATGGCAACAAGAAAAGCATCTCAATATCTCTTCATATCCTTTAAGTTTAGATTGTCCTTAACATATAATTGACATTCAACTTTTCTCTTTTTCAAAATTGAATTAGTCTATTCCTCTCTTTGTGGAGCATCTTAATCTAAAACAATAGACCATTAACAGAACTCCCATCTCAACTTATGCAAGCAACAGGATGCAAAAGTAAGTCCTTCTGTTTCAGAATCACAGGGGAAATTTTTCCTAGCAAAATAGAAGTACAAAACTGTTTTTGAATGTTCAAAAGTAGCATACAAGAAAACCTTTAAGACAATGGTCAAGAAGGATTATGGAGAGACAAATGAAATTAATCGTTGGGTTGATTGGTTTTTTTTTTGTTTTGGTCAAATTCAGCACCAACTCAAAACACACTTGATCAAAACCATATGATGTGTTTATCTAGTTTTTCTTAAAATCTTGCATTGAAACACTTGTATTAATTCATATATAAATTTTCTTCTCCAGAATATTGACTTCTCCTTGCTTGGAAAACACCAGCACACTCCCAAAATGGTTGATTCTAATGTCAAAGTTAGCTTTGCACCAAAAAGAGACATTGAGGCAGAAATTGTTCTTAGAGATCGCAGCACAGAGCTCGCTAAGTTGAACGGAAAAGGTTCTCTCTCATGGCCTGGAAAAGAATATGTTCTGACAACTGATTTGACCCAGAAATCTGCAAAACAATATTCCCATACCCTTAACCTGAAGAGCAACACTGGAATGAGGCACACAATCTCCACTGTTTACAAGGTGCCAAGAACAAACTCTCATGCTTTGGTCACTAGCCTAAAACTCCACAAGATGAAGCCAATCGTCCTGAGTGGCTCCACCAACTTGAACCTCAAGAACTTTGCTGTCTCTGGGGATGTCAAGACTGGACAAGACGTCTATGGATTCAATACCATGTACAAAACCTCCAAGGCACCCAGTGCTAAATTTGGTCTTGAGCTTATCCATCCAGCAAGACGCATGACTCTTGATGTAAACGGAGGCAAGAGCAGAAGCAAATATGAAGGAAAAGTTGAAGCTGCTTGGGATGCTGATACAAACAAGGACAGCAAGATGACCCTTGAGGGAAGCTTCTTCAACAAAGCTGCTAAAGGATCTGTCAGTCTTGGAGGCAATGTCAATTTACGCTCTCCATTCAAAAACTTTGAAAACCTTCTCGGATCAGTCAAATATACAAGTGATCCTTCTCAGCACTCAGCCAATGGAAAGTTCTTATGGGGAGACAAGACAGACCAGATCACCTCAACCATGACTGTGAAGAAACCAATCAGTCTGAACAACTTTGAGATTGTTGGAAATGTGAAAACACCCTTCAAAGGATTCCGCAGTGCACAGCTGGATATTGCACACAAACTTGACCAAGACCTAAACACAGTTGTCAAAGGAAATCTTGAGAAAGAAACAGCCAAACTTACAGTTCAAGGTCATGGCTTAAGTAATGGCTATAAAGGCAGTATGAATCTGAAATCCACTATCAAGAATGCAGAGACCATGACATTGTCCTTCGCTCACTCTGGCTCTGACGGTAGCTATGACAGCAATGCTGAGATGAAACACAATGGCAAGGTATATGCATATGATCTGAACATGTCTCACTCTGGCAGTGGCTTGCAAAGAAAGACAACTGGGGACCTTGTACTGACACTGAACAAAAAGAAGGTAGCAACTCACTGGGATCACCACAATACTGATGAGTCGGTGAAAACTTCCCTCAGTTCCAAGTGGGATGATAAGCGTTTGCTAGTTGACTTGGATGGCTCTCACAAGCTGTCTGATCTGAGAAACATCAACGGAGTGTTGAAAATCGCCAGTCCCTGGAAGCCGATCCGTAATGTCGAGCTCAATATTGATCATAAACATGGAGAGGGTCTGGTCAACAGCGTCGCCTTCTTCAAACAGGGTCAGAACAAGAGGGCATCTTCACAGGTGAACTACAAGAGAGGACAGAATAATTTTGACTTTGACTTTGAACTTGCATCTCCATTCAGTGAAGATATTGGTGGAAAACTGAGTTCCAGTTATGACAATTACCCAATGACCACAAGTGCTGAACTAAAATGGGCCCCCAAAAAGAGAGGCACTCTTGAAGGCAGTCTTAATTTGGAATCATGGAATAATGCTGGCTTGAACCTGAAACTTACAACCCCGTCACGCACAATCCGCAATGTTGTGTTATCAGCTTCCAACAAGAAACAAGGTGGTGAGCTCGTATCTCATGTAAATCTAGACTATGGAATGAGACAGAACATTGATTTTGAATCTCGCATTGCCAATGAACACCAGAAGAAAATGCTTCGCTTCAAGCTGAGTACTCCTTTTGAACACGTCAAATCTTTGGATACTGGTCTTAATTTTGATGGCCACTTGACCAAATTTGACACCACTGTTGACTTTGAACTCTCACCAATCCTTGGAAAGTTTGATGGAGCAATGAACTGGCAATACGATGATGAAATAACAGGAAAAATTCGCTTGGATACTCCATTCCCCGAGTACCCTTACTTTGAATTGACATCATCCAGCACACTTGATGGGCGTGTGAGGAAATCTCATGTTCAGGCTGAATACTATCCACGCCAGGTTTACAGCTTGGATACTACCTTTGTAAACCAGCTGCCTTTGTCTTTTGATGCAACTGTCAGGTCACCCTATCCAGAATTTGATGATATTGGCTTGTCTTTCCAACACAGCATGGCTGATTCCTCAATCAAATCAAAAGGAAACATCAGATATCAGTCAGACAAAAAGATTGAGGCTGAATTGAATGCTGATTGGGAGTCTGAAATTGAAGGCAATGTTGAAGTGAAAACTCCATTCAAGGGCTATGAGGCAAACAAAATCACAGTGAGGCACAGAGGACAATTGCACAATTTTGACTCACATGGAGAGATTGATATAGCTCAACAAAACATAGCTGCTGATGCCTCTTTCAAGAGTGGCTATACAGCAACCGGCACATTTACCTTCACCAGTCCTATCCCCGGCTTAGAGAAAATTGATGCATCCATCAAAAAGAAAGGCAACAAGAAAAATATCAGGGGAAGTGCCAGCATCCTGCTCAATGAGGACAAATACCAGGCAACTTTCAATAACAAACTATCTAAGGATTCCCTGAAGTCAGGATTCAACCTTATGACACCTCACACAGAGACATTCAAATTTGCATTGGATCATTCTGGCCTCCTTGAAAGCTTCATTAACAAGATCAACATCAATTATGGACGTCAAGTTGATATTGATACCGTTGCGTCATTTGATCTCCGTGGAAATGATTTGAATGGTAGTGGACTTCTCAAATACAAGTTGTCTAAAGGCCGCAATTCTGCTCGCGTTTCCTTCAGCAAGAGTGGATCTCTTGAAGACCTCTCCTTCTCTGCTACTTCTGGCTTCAACAGAGATGAAGTCAGTGTCACTGGATCCCTGAGAACAAATGGTGGCATTGATGGAACTGTTGAGATCAAAACTCCATTTGAAGACTTCAAAAACACTGGAATGACATTGTCTCACTCAGGTGACATTTCCGATTTCACATCTCATGCCAAAATCAATTACATGGACAGCAAAAACATTGAGGGAAAAGTTGAATTCTCCAGCATTGCCGGCAATGGCATTAAGCTTGTAAGTGAACTGACCACGCCTTACAGGAATTTTGAGTCTACATCAGTCAAGTTCAACCATGAAATCAATGCCTATTCTGGTGATATTTCTGGAAATGGTGAGCTCACCACAACAATTGGTGGGTTCGGATCAGGAGACATCTCTTACAGTAGAAATGGGGACCTTAATGATCTTGTTTTGACAGGCTCAGCATCCAACAATGGAAAGAACAGAATGCTTTTCAAGTTGACCAATAAGATGCAAGACTCCGAGGTGCACAGTATGTGCAGTCTCAAGACATTTTTGACTCCAGATGTATATTTGAGCATTGATCATTCTGGGGACAGTTTCAGTTTCACTACCAAGACATTGGGCAAAATTGGAAAGAACATGGTGACCACTGATAGCAGTATGAAGCAGACCTATGACTCAGTCACTGCTGAGAGCTCTCTCACATACAGACTCAGCGGTCAGGGCAAGAACAAGGCCTCAATCTCTTTCCAGAAAGATGGAGGTTTGCACAACTGCAACTTGGATTTGACTGGTACATTCAACGAGAAAGAGGCCAAACTTTCCTTTACCAAATCTGGCCAACATAATAATATGCATCTCAGTGGCTCTGCATCCTACAACAAGGACTCCATTGACATCACAGGCGGATGGAAAAACACTGATGAAATTGAAGGCACTCTTAAAGTCCTCACACCATTTGATCAGTTCAGGAGCTTTGGCCTACTCGTTTCCCACAGAGGAGATTTGTCTGACTTTGCATCTCAGTTGAACATGAAATTCATGGATGAGGAGAGCATTAATGGTAAAGTGGAACTGACTGCTTACACTTGGGAAGACGTCAAGTTTTTGTCTGAACTGACAACATCAACTGAATCCTTGCACGTGAAATTCAACAACAAGTACGACAGATACAGCTCTGAAGTGAATGGTAATGCAGCAATTGAAACCAGCATTGATAGTTTTGGGACTGCCAGTATTGTCTACAGTAAGACTGGAGGTTTGGACAACCTGGAGGTGAATGGCAATGTAATGAGGAACGGCGTAGAAGTTGCTGAATTGAACATGAAGAATAGCCTTCAAGACAAAGAACTTCATTCTTCCCTTGAATATAAGAGCACGTCAACTCCTGTGCTAAGATTGACTCTTGATCATAATGGAGACTTGGCAAACCTCAAAACCACCGCCAGAGCATCCCTGGGTAAGAAGAATATCATTAACGGGGAAGCTACCCTGAATCAACGAGGAAACATCTATGATGTGGAAGGAAAACTGATGTACACCACTGAAAACTATGGCAGCAACCAAGCCTCTCTGGGTGGCCACAAAGAAGGAGATGCTAATAATTTCAATGTAGAACTTACAGGAAAATATGGCGACCAAATGTCAAAGATAACCGGCAACTTCAAGAATGAGAATGAGTTGACAGGAGACTTGACTCTTAACACTCCTATTGAAGGATATAAGAATGTTGGATTGTCTTTCAAACATTCTGGAAACCGAGACAGATTCAACTGTGAAGGAAAAGTTATGTTCACTGATGAGAAGGAATATTCTGGTAAAGTTGACTTTTACCGTTACCTCACCCAGCGCATTGAAACTGTGGTTGAACTGAACACACCAATCCCTGACTTGGAATTTACAAAATTTGAATACAGACATGAAGGACAAGCTGACAGTTTCACGTGCTCTTCAACACTTCAGTTTGACAAGTCTACCAGAATTGTTTACGACCTGTCTGCCAAGCTATCACCTAAGCCTGAACTCACAGCAACTTTGAAAATAAATGAGATGCAAATCATGCTGGTGTCTGGATCCTATGAAAATACTTGGCCTAAGTACGCTTTCAATGGAAAGATTGAAGGCGCAGAGGAGAGCTTTATCGTGGATGGTTCACTTGACCTGGCTGATGATGTTGTCGGTGCCCTTTCAGTGTCCACCCCTGTCGATGGTTTTAAAAATGTTGGTTTGAGCTTCCAACACACAACAAAATCTGATGCCATCAACACAGAGGGCAGAATCACTTACATGGATGGCAAAGTGATCTCTGGTAAGGCTGATGCAAGAATGAGAAACAGTGTCAGCCAAGCTTCTTTGGAACTCTCCACTCCCTTCCAAGGTTATGAGCTGATGAAGTACGAGTCTAAGCATGTCTTCAAGAGGAATTTAAACAAGGCGACCATCACACTTAACTATGGAGACAATGAGAAAGTTGTTTTTGATGCTTATACCAAATTTAAGCCTTCTCCAGAGATGTCTGTCACTTTCAGCAGTCCTTTTACAGAGGATATCTTGGCCTTTGTTTCCGTTGACGACAGCTGGCCCAAGTATGAGCTCACCTGCAGGCTGAGCCCTGGTAACGGTGAACAGTTCACCCTAAAGGGAGACTTTGATGCTACAAAAGACCTCTCAGGTTCTCTGAAAGTTACAACTCCATTTGATGACTTCAACAACGTTGGGATGAACTTCCTACACTCTGGAAATGATGAGAAATTTGGTACTGAGGGCACCATCACCTATATGGATGGAAAGGAGATCTTTGGCAAAGTTAACTTCTACAGGTACATGTGGCAGCGCATTGATGGCTCTTTGGAGCTTACCACCCCCTTCAGTGGACTGGAAAACACCAAGGTTGATGTCAACTTTGAAGACAACTCAAATAGTATCAGTACAACAGCTGCTCTGGAGTACAATAATGGAGAGAAACTGAACGGCAATGTTAAAATCACATACTCTCCAAACTGTGAAGTGCTAGTCACTCTGAACACACCTTTCAATGACTACAATGTCATAAGGATGCAGGGAGCTTTGGACACAACATCTCCAACCTATGAAGCCATGAGCAGTCTCAGCTATGGAAGTGACAAGGTGTACTCTGTTGATGGTAAATTCAGCTTGTACTCTACCCAGCATATGGAAGGATCTGTGGAATTGAACACACCCTTGGTTGGCTTTGAATATACAAAGGCTGAATACCAGCACAAAGCAGATTCCAGTGAATTGGAAGGCTCTGT
Organism: Scyllaea pelagica; assembly: GCA_031833965.1. NCBI lineage: Eukaryota > Metazoa > Mollusca > Gastropoda > Nudibranchia > Scyllaeidae > Scyllaea > Scyllaea pelagica. Next base: position 12,992 of record JAUEKY010278944.1, read on the forward strand.
CTCTTTGACTTATGAGAATGGGAAGAAGATGAGTTGTGAAATCAAATCAACTCTCTCCCCCAGCTTTGACGGTACCGTCACTGTGAAGACTCCATTCAGAGGATTTGAAATCATGCAAGGAACCACCACATTTGACAGCTCCTATAAAAAGTATGAGACCAGCAGTTCCTTGAACTTTGGCCAGGGCAGTATTTTCTCCATGTCATCTGAACTTGACTATTCAATTGAACCAATGAAAGCTACCACCAAAATCAGCACGCCTTACAAGAATTTCCGTAATGTTGAACTTGACATCACCCATGAAGGTGGACTCGCCAATTTCAAGACCACTGGTTTCCTTTCCTCTCCACTCACTGATCACATCAATGCCAAAGCCAGCTTGAGATATGACGCTGTCATGGACATGTCCGCAGCTGGTTCAGTCCAGAGCTCTCTCAAAGGATTTGATGACCTGAGATTTGAAGTGAAGACTTCTGAATTGGCTGGAGAAACGAAGACTAATGCTCTCTTGGGATGGACAAGTGATGAACAGGTGAGCAAGAAACTCTCATTGGATTATAGATTTATCTCTCTTAAACCTGTGACTCAAGTTAAGAAGATGATAGTTATACATATCATATGCAGCTTTTATAAGTCTTCAAGTACAGAAATACATGCTTTAAAGGAAAACAACTAACCAGAAAAAAACACCCGAAAACAAAATTAATAAAAAAATTGTTTGACTTCTTATTAACTCTACAATACAAAGAAACTGTGTATTTTTCAATCAAAATATGTTTAAACCAAAATGAATACACAGGTTCCTTTAATTCTGGTTTAAACATCTTTCACTGCATATATTCTTTTCATGACAAAATAGTAAAAGATTTTGGTGTCATCAATTAACATTCTAATATGCAATTGATACTAATTACATTTTGTCATGAAGCCAATTGGAGGACTAATCAAATGATAACTTTCATGTGGACAGATTGCTTATGAGGGACTTTTCCGCAAACAAGATGGCTGGAATGAGGACAAAATGCATGCTGATGTCACTCTGTCCACACCGTTTGTGGCTGTTCAAAACATGAATCTGCGAATGGAGCACTCTGGTAAGTGACTAGACATGACTAACATGCTAAAACAAAGAAGAACTTGAATTGTCTTATCAAAATTTCTCTTTCTTTCTTTCTTTCTCTGCCTGTCTCTCTCTCTCTCTCTCTCTCTCTGTGTCTCTCTGTCTCTCTGTCTCTCTCTGTCTCTCTCTCTCTCTCTCTCTCTCTCTCTCTCTCTCTCTCTCTCTCTCTCTCTCTCTCTCT
>JAUEKY010279055.1:0-14290 GCA_031833965.1 Scyllaea pelagica
TATCAATCTTACTTTTTCCCATCTGGCGCTGACATGGCCTAAATTGTGCCGATAGCGCCGTAAAACCCTCAAGAAACGAAACAAACTCTTTGCATCTAACTTTGGATTTTAATATGATTAAAAAAAGAAAACGGTTCAAGTTATAATGTCTAGAGTTTAACGCCCTGCTTCAACATGTTACAAGTCATAACATAAGGGGAGCGCTCTGGAAAAGATAATATTCTGCCACACAGAGATAAACAGTTGACTCATTCGAATATCTCACCAGTCATTACTATGCTGACAATAGGCAAACCAAAATACCAGGCTTTAAAAACGTTATAGTTCAACGCCTGCTTCTACACAATTTAGGACACATTGCCAACGGAGCACTCTGGACATGTTAACGTGCTACCACACCGAGACAAACAGATATCTCACACAAATATCTCACGTAGACACATTATACTGACACCGGGCCAACCAGTCTTAGCATTGTTCCATAAAGCCAAGCGCTAGGTGGGCAGCTGCTAAAAAAACGATTTTTACAACTCAGATGTCGTGGTGTGGTAATCGAACCCGCCACCTCCCGGTTACGAGGCGAAGGCTCAACCAAGTGCGTCAACAAAGCTGGTAATAATAATACCAGGCTGGACAGCTGCTAAACTACCAAATTTTACATCATGAGTATGAAGTGGCCAGCAATGGAACCCGCGACCAATTGGTTCTGAGGCGGATGCTCAGCATCTGAGCCAAGATTGCTGGTATAGACTATTTTCTCTACTTCTATAAGACTGTTGACATACAAAGCTTGGCAAAGAGTCCATCAGCTGGATCAGATAATGATCTTTGATGAAAACAACAAACATAATTTGTATTCATTCATATCTTTATTTTTTTCTAATAATATGCAATACATTTGTATAACATTTCTGTGTCAAAAAAAGCAAATAAAAACAGAGACTACTCTTGATGAGTGAGAGAGAAATAAAAATTGAACACAAGAGACAAATGGTGACTTTCCAAGGAGCCTGTGAACTGGGAAAACAAAGCTCAACAAAGGACGAGGAAATGTTTCGTTTCCACCAACAGTACAGCAATTGAACAAGCGTTATCACTGTTGACAATAAGGAAGTAGAGTAAAGAAGACTAAACAAAAAGAGATTTGGATTTTATACCCTGTGTCACACATTGACAGTAACAATAAGTTTGATTTAAGGAGGGATATGGGTGGGAAAATTGTTGATTTGGGTTAAGTGTGGGAAATTTGTTTTCATTGTGTCAATTTTCATCAATATTGTAATTAACAATCTGTATCAATTTCAAAGCGTTTTGCATCTCCCACTCCTAAATATATTAAAATCCTCTTGAGGCACAATAACTAAACAGTTTTTAGTCACTTCTACAAATTTTTTTTTCGGAATGTAAAATTCAGCCCACCTTACATCACTATATTCTTAAAATTTCAGAAAGTAACTGACATAAAAGCACCAACCTTGTAATACACACTGTCAGATAGATTTGGGAGGTGCTCAACCAGGTAGCATCTTGCTGTGGTTCTTAATTTTTGTTTAATGGATGCTGAAAATTCTGAGAAAAAATGATAATTTTCAAAAACCTTGATTTCAATCTTTCATTTGAAACATAATGACCGCTGCTTCCATAGCAACCAATAATCCTTTTCATACTTTTTTTTCACTCAACTCAGTTTTGAGTTCCTATGTATGACATATCCAAAGGGTTTCGTCCCAGGATAAGTATTAAGGAAAATAGGTTTTCTCAGTGGCATCTCCCCTTCATTCGTGTGAATTAGCTGAAGATCCTCTCAATCCTCATCAGGACAATGTAATGTTTCTTTCATTATCATTGAAAAAGTAATAATCAGAAAAAATTTTGATCAAACTAAATAAAAATACTGTTAATATTACCTTATGAATTTTGAACGCGAGCCAACAGCCCTAAATGACCCAAAAAGTGCCCATGAAAAAGACTGCTATGTATGTAATTTAGTCATCGATAGAAGCTATTATGTTTAACTGAAATGAAGGGTTCTGAGGGTAAGATATAAAAACATGTCAATCAAATCATATTGTATTATTTTGAGCTCCTCTCCACCCTAATTTGGCGATGGAAAGCCCACAATGACACGGACATTCCAACATCTAAATTCAGTGCAGTAATAGAAAACTTGTTCTTTAAATAAAAAAGATTAACCATTAGAAATGTTCTTCAAAGTTGCATCCAGGCCAATTGCCTGTCAACAGCATACTAAAGAGTACAGCTTGTTTGGAATACAATTCCTCCAAGTAAAAGTTTAGAGAGTAACTCAACATCTCAATTATCTCCCTTTCGACTCTTTATGAAGATGAATTTGGGGGGTGGGGTGGGTGGTTGTTTAGTATTCAAAGCAAGTTTGTTTGTTTTTTTACTAAAACAGTCAAAGTTCAAGCCAGTTTTACTTTCTTAGCTCTTCCCTTCACCCCATGACAAGTAGGTATTTTACAGTCAGAATGTCACCACTGCAACTATTAAAATCAATCAAAATGGAGAACAGGAAAGGAACAACTTTCTTCATTTCACATAAAATCTGAGCAAGTGAAAAGAATGTGGCCCTCCTGATGTTTCCCCTTCTCAAGAACTATTTTAAACTATCACTAAAACAAGCAAGAAGCTAATTCATTATTGACAATGAGATAATGGCTGCTCGCCACAGCTCTGAATCAAGGGAAATAATCCATCTTATTTTTCGCACACTATACCACGGGCTTATGATTATGATATATGGTGGTACTAACACAATTTCTTTTGCTGTTTTATGGTCTTCATTCTGGAAAAGTGAATATGAAAAAAACAACTTTTGTATCAATTCTGGCAATAACAAGTTGGTCTTATGGTGAATGATAAAAAAAAACAAAAACGTCTTTTTGAAAGTAAAGAACCATCATTAACGGATTACATATCAGACTTACACACACACACACACACACACACGATTGCATACACAGACACAAATCAACCATTTTTCACATTAAAATATTGCTGAATTGAAAATGAAAATTAAAAATTAACAATAAATTAAGTATGAATGAAGCAAGGGCAAATGACCTCTAGATTATCCCTGCTCATCTATCATTCAACTGCGCTGGTTGAAAATAAACAATCCAGAATCCAGCCTAACTTGGTTGTTACATGAAACAATACAAACAAGAAATCAGATTTTCCCCTAAAACAGAAAAAACTGATAATGAAGTATTCACTTTAAAAAATATTTCAGACAGTAACTTACAGGTGAAATCTCATTTTAAAACAAGAACAGTGACCTTTGATTATTGGGTTGAGTAAAAAAATTCACAAAAATATATCTTCCGAGCTATAACCAGAGACATATTGGCTCTTGGATAAAACCAGGACACATTCATCAAGATAAACTGAAATTCGTAAGTTCTCCCCTCATTACAATATTTCCTGGGTCAATATAGATCACACTCAATGAGATATCAAACACAATGAAGTGTAATGAATGATTCTGATGACCTTGTATCACCAGAAATAGCTGCAATGGGACATTGGCCTTGATCACTGAGGATCAAAGGCAGAGAACATTTTCACACACTTTTTGAAGCCAGAGTTGCCTTAAACTTATGATATTCATACGCAGAACTCAGACCTACAAGTAAGTGACTACCCCCCACAGCAGCTGTGTGAGTAGTTTCCCTATGATGAAGGAGGAAAAGCCTTCAGATCCTTCCAGGCATTAACACCATGACTCGTTGTGGGTAGAAAGAACTGAATTTGGCAAGTCTTGATTATCATAAGGTAAGTTTTGAGCACTAAGCTTTAGAAAGCCTACATACATCTGTTTTCATCCAACAAGAAAGCATTTTAGCTTTATTTGACTATACATACTTTACTGTGCACAGAGTGAGAGAAAAAATTCAAGTCAACAGTTAATTTACAACTATTTGATTGAATGATGTAATGATAATAATAATAATAATAATAATAATAATAATAATAATAATAATAATAATAATAAAACTTAAATAATAATAATGATAATACTAAAAATAGAAAGTTCTCCGCTTCAAAACAAAACATTCAATAAAATAAAGGGACTAACAAACAAAACAAAAAAAAATCAAGAATCAAAGAACTTGTGCAAAGTCAAAGTAATTTAACATAATTATACCTCGAATAAAAGTATAATTTTTATGTATGTCTTTAGTGGAACTGAAGTTGAGCTATGAGTGTTTTCAATGGCATCAGTTTTTCACAAAAGTAAAGAAAACACACATATTGTGTCATACATTTCTAACGAGGTAATAATTCATCTCAACTACGCTCCTTTCTAGCAGCTTCGTATTCATGATAAATAATCATGAAAAACAGAACAGATTTCCATGCACTGAATTTTACCTGTCCATAAACATACAATAACATTAACATCAGAATGTTGCTAGCCAAAGACTTTTAACTTAGAACCGTTCCCTGTAATGCAATCAACACACAAGTGGAAAAAAATAATTTCAGAACCTTTGTTTAACCTAAAATAATTGAACATACTGGATGCAGTTGAAATGACTTTTCAGGGGAAAAAAAGTTGGTTCTATTTCCTTGGTTCTTGTAGTTATAGAACAACAATGATCCCCCTTCGAACCCTAGGCCCCCTAAACTTTTTGAAATGAGTATAACATGTTCCTTTAATTTTAGAATAAAATAATATGTATGTATTGAGTTGCTTAAATTCACAAGAAGTCAAGAAATCCTCTCTATTCTTTATGAAGTCAGATGAAAGAAGCTATTACTATACCTGTGGTGAAAAGTTAAAGTGAAAATTGGCTGCAGGAGAAGTGAAAAACAGTGCATGGAAAATAAAATGACAGTTTCAGGAAAGGGGGGGGGGGGGGGGAAGAGGAAACAATGTGTAAAAGAAAAAAAAATAGCTATAGAAAAGCAAATTAATCTACATAGAAAGCCTTTTTAAAGCCTTACAATGGATAAATATTTCTGCAATAAAACAAGAGCACAAAAAAAAAAGGAATTTTTTTTTTCAAAATCAACACCTGTGCATGTCAAGGTGTGTTACAGAACTAAAGCATTTCTGGGATCACTCGCTTGCAATCTCCAAATGAGCAAACAAACGATCATCTTATTTGATTCAAACACGGATCAAACCATTCCTCTTTACTCCTACAGTTATCCAAGAGACATGCTTGAAAAGAATACAAAAATTAATCATACACAAAATAATAATAATTGGATCCAAATTACAGAATGGAAAAAAGACGACCAAACAATATCTGCAAAAAATGAAATGTTCCTCAGCATGCTTCCAAAGGAGTTTCTTCAAACCTTGGGACTAAGAACACTGTCCCCTTTCAACAGCAGGTAAGTAACACTTGGATACCTGTCCAAGTCTGCAACCCTCAACAAATCCAGTTTGCAAGGAACACGTTTAAAATCAAAATCCTGTCAATAACTTAAATCGTGAACACTGCACCATGGCAAACCCAACCATTATTATGACAGCCAGAGAAGAGTGATATCGCTCTAGTAGTCTTCCGCCCATGGATTCTCTTCTAAGTAATTGTCTATAACTTCTTTCAAGGAAAAATTGGGGATCAGCTGTTCAGGGGTCAAGTCGGTACGAGTCACTGGGTCAAAGTGACCTACCCTCTGTAAGAAAAAGAAACAAAAACAAATGCAATTAAAAGAGCCAAGATAAATAGACCAAGAGTATAACTCAGTATGACAGATTCACCACACAATCAATAGTAATATCAATAAGGCCTTAACCATACAACTTTAGTGGATAATTCAAAATGGACAAAATCAAATTAAAAACAGAAAATCATTTTAAGTGTCAGCTATGGGAAGTAATATTTCATATGCAGCAATAAAGGCTTTCATATTGGCTAGCTATTCAGATTTTTCAAAAAAAAAAAAAAAAAAGATATATGTAACATTCTTTAAAAAACAACAATAGAACTACGAAAAATATATACTTCAAACACATTCACAAAACCCCCAGCTCCTTGTTTTAATGGAAAATCTTTTATTAAAAAAAAAAACAACTAAAAACGTTATGATCTCACGCCTGCTTCTACACAGTTAAACTCACATTGCCGGCGGAGCAATCTGAACATGTTAACGTGCTGCCGCACAGAGATAAATGGAGAACTAGTCTGTCGTAGCATGGGAATCGAACATGCCACCTACTGGCTACGAGGCGGACACTCAACCAAGTGTGCCAACAAAGGCGGTAATCTTTTATTGATGAATACTTTTAAGAGCAATCATTTTAGTTTATAGAGATCCTGAAGTGCTCCAAGAAAGTTATGTAGAGTGCCTGTCACTGATCACCTGCTTATCTGCCTGACCACTATTGTCTCTCCCACCAAATAAAATGGACAAAGCGAGAATCAGGTACTTGACAAGAGTTTGATGCAAATACTAGTCTTAATTTACACAAATAATGGCATTATTTCATTGTTTGATCAGTGCTTGGTCTCCTTTTTAAGGCACTTGTTTTTACTGGAACCTTCTGAGAACAAAAACCTCGCACACAAAACTGGGCAACTTCAAGGCTCATCAAATAACTAGGTGTGATATTAACGTAAATCATAGTGCAATCGGTTAAGATGTTTTTGAGAAGATCATCATTCTCTAAAAAATAAACATCAAAACATTTTAAAGCAAAATGTTCAGTGTAGTTATCGATTAAGGTCCTCATGAAAAGTCCCAACATATCTATTGGTATTTCTTTTAAATCAGTGAAATATTCACAAATATTAGAAAAAAAACAAAACCCTCTTAACTGAAATTTTGTAAAATCTTGAATGGCTAAAAAATTGTGAAATCCCAAGGTCATAATGTCTTGACATTTGACAAGTAAGGAGGGGGAGGAAGAGAAGACAAAAACTGCCCTAGTCAACCTTCAAAAAGCTGTTGAATTTAAAACGATGGCACCGAATTTTGCAATTGAAAAACGAAAACAAAAGAAAAAACAATCCAAGACAAGGTAAAAACAGTGCAGTAGTCTTACCTGTAAATGCTCTATAATGTCTTTTTTATCATAGGTTATACCACTTGGAGTAATGACTGGATCTCGCAAAATTTCAAAACTGATTTTCCCACAGAGATAATCAGGGACTTCCCTTTTCTGAAATGAAGAACAAAGTCAATTGCTTAAAAACCATGAAAAAAACCCCCAAAAAAACATCATATCAGTTGAAGGAATACTGGCATCGCCAAAAGATCCTTGGGGCATCTGAGTGAAAATCTTTCAATCATGGACTTGAACAACAATTGTGCTTTCTTACAGATGCTTACTGCAGAGATACAGTTCACTTTTAAGAGCAATTTGAGGCAATTCAATTTTTTAAAGTGCACTTGGTAAGGAATGTGAGAGGCAATAATTTTTTTTAAAAGTAACAATGCATGACAAACAATATAATAATGTGAGCATTTATATCATGTGATAGACAATAAACTTACTCAAAGCAATACACAAGGAACCTCAAAACAACTGAGTATAAATGATAAGATATTACCCGGCTAGGATCTAGTATATGTTGTTTTGAAATGTACAATGCTGGTAATGACCAGATACTCATTTACACATGAGCGTAATGGGGAAAAATGTGAGTGAAGACTTTTCCCAAGGACTCAAATCAGTCAGGTCACAAAGTGAACCTGCAACCTCACAATTACGAGCTGAAGAGTCCACCAACGTACCGGACAAGTCATCTGTACATTTCTTAAAGAGTAATGACTGTTTCCGTCTTTTTCCTTTTTAAAAAACAACTGATCAAAGACATGCCCACTTCTTGAATCGCTGTAGTAACTGATTTAAGCTCAATTAATCACCATGTAATCGCAGTTGTCTAGATTCTTTTTTCTTTGCTCAACTACAAGAATCATATTTCATTTTCACAATTAAAATCCATAACACATCGTAAACAAAGGAGTAAAAGTAAAAGATGACATAAAGTGCAAGAATTGATAAAATCAGATAATTATGCCATAGAAAATAATAAGAGCCACAGGCCATGAAATCTTCAGCCTATAGCTATTCAGGCTTGATCTAAAACTAAAATATTTCTATTTGCAGTTCAGGTGAAGGGAGATAATTCTATGGATTCTTGCATCCCTCTTTGAGGAAAATCAATTCTCCAAATTTTTATATATTTGAAAAATAAAACAAAAATGGTTCTGATCTGAAGAGAAAATTGACTGAATTCCAATTTGATATATTTCTTGTCACTATTCATTGATGTAAGACAGACAGTTTGCTTGTTACAGTGCTTTCATCCAAATGGAAACCTGTAAACACAACACAGACATAGTTTGCAATTAATCTTTAATAATCCAACACCACTGCCAAATTTGTTGTCAAAGTTTTCGAATTCACCTTCATTTTCATTGAATCCACGCTGCTCAAAATGGGCAATATTATGACAGAATTCTAACGCCATATTGACAAGATGCGCACAAATAACATTCTACGAAAAGCTACTTTGACTTAGATTCTTTCTCTACTTCTGTTTTATAACTATGTGCAATGAGCTCTAACTACATTTTGATCATATTTATTGCAAAGCATGGAAACCCAGAGAGCAATATTTGGTTATCTAAGCTTCCATTGAAAGAATTTCTTCACGATATCCTGGGCAATTTGAACAACAGTCGTTTAAACATGCGGCAAATAGCAGCTTTCCCTTTACACTCAATGTGAAAATTACTTCTCCAATTAGTATTAGCTAGAATCTGCATACATTGTTCAAAATGTAAAGATAAAAATCTGTGTTATTGTTATCAGGTTCCCTTATGTACCAGCCAATGGGCAGAGTAGGGACCCCACATAATGTTTGACACCAGAATGGATCAAAAAGTACAAACCCAACCTGATATCAAACAAAAGTCAGAAAAACTCAGAGCCAAGAGATTAGGACAAGCAGGTGGCTAGCCCACTCTTGAATGACTCAAAGAAAATACACATTGAGATGTACATCTAGGGAGGTCAAACAAAATTTTCATGCAGCCTGATTTTGGACTTGCAGTCATCTCTACAAAGATACGCTGCTTGTAAAATCAATGGATTTAATAACCATACCTCATTACTTTCTGTTGATAAAAATTAAAAATAGCACACTTACTTTTCTTCTGTCATCTAACTGTACAAATAAATTGTTCACTTCAGTTAATCTTTTATCCTGAAAAGACAGACCAAATATAAAGACATCAGCGAAGACATGTGAATAACTTCTACCATTCATACAGAAGCATGAATATCATTTTACGTTTTACAAAATCCAAAATTGAAGCATAGTAAAATTAGACATTCCATTCATCACATTTGATAAATAAAAAAATAAACAAACATATATAAATCTCATCGCAGAGAAATGAGTTTAAACCAAAAATGACAAAACTGAAAAAAAAACAAACCCAAAAAACCCACTAATCCGATAACAATCAAGAATTTGTTTGACTCCTTATTAACAATAAATTAAGAAACTATGTATTTCTAAACCAAAATAACAACTCAGGTCCTTAAATTTTTGGTTTAAATGGGTTTCATTGTATATAGCACCTTTAGCCAAGGCCCTCAAAGCCTGAATGAAAAAATCTATTGCTGCATTTGCAATCAGCACAAAAACAAGAATCTTGACGGTGCAATAGTTAAAGTCCATATAAAAATACATACACAATTTTCGCTGATACTCTCCATTTCTTCCACATCGACCATGCCCTTGTGGAGTTTTAATGCTTCCAACTGCCTGTGGTTTTGAAAAAGAAAAAGAAAGAACAAAAGTTAGGCTAGAAATGATAAAAGCAAGGCTTAGGTCTTGAATTTCAAACTGCCACCCAAAGGCTAACACATCAAATGGATAAAGCATGAGATTAATAGCCATAAAAGCATAGCCCATTTCAATCCTGTTTCGTTAAAAATTTTCCACCTGCATTCAGTACATTAAATTTAAAATGTAACAGTCACAAGCTAAAAAGCAAAAATCAACTCCTTGGAAAAAATGTCATTGATAGTATGGATTAGGCAAGAAGCACATTGTTTGCAAATTACACTGAAAATGAAAGATGAAAATCTTAACTGAAGAAATACAAGCAGAGGCGCCTATCCCAATTAAATTGGTGATTCCAATTTAATTCACTATCGCTCATCCCCATTTTAACCTTGTCTAGATTAATCACTGTTAAAATACTGTTGATATCAAATGAGAAAGTTTTCATTACATTTGAACTCGTCTGTTAAGATTATGAAATGGATCCCCCAAACCAAAGGTGTTATGTTACGCTTCATAGAAATCTGACATCTAAAACAAACAGCATTCTCACCTTTAGGAGGTGTAGTATGCCATCCCTCTTTAACATCAAAGCACAATCATCTTCAACTTTTGTTCAAACAGAGCAGTAAAAATATTTTTTGAACTCATTAAACAATAATGGGAAAAGAACATCGCCACTTGCATTTGAGGTAAAAAAATCTATCTTTGATATAATATAACTTTTCATAAAAACCCACTTCTCTCCATCTTCTTTTATCAATCGATTGAGATATGACTGTAGCTCAATCTCTTGTTGAATCTGTTTTTCTTCAATGATATTCCACCTCCTTTTCTTGGCAAATCGAAGTGTGCTTGTAATATCATCACCATAATTGAGTTTCTGCTCCTTGGCAAGGTCGTGAGCTGGAAGAAAGGGGATAAAAAAAATAACCTGGCTTGAATATCATTACACAATTGTATAGCTCAAATTTTGGCAAATAAGGTAGCTTTTTCAGTTTTATAGCCACAAATACATCAGTTGTTTTTTCATATATTTCCATTTCATGTCAAGCTTTGAAACAAGCAGACACAATTACAATTTTCCAATTGAGATACAATGTGCACAGAAATTCTATTTCATGAAAAAAACAAAAACAAAAACACATGAGAAACATGAGGCAATTAATGTGACAATAATGGTCATCAGTCCATTGAGAACATAGCGAGGAAAAAAAATGCCTTCACACAGTCTGCCATGTGGTCAGATATTTTTTAGTGGTGGAGAAATTTAAATATCCCAGTGGTTGTTTTTCACAAAGTGAAATTTAACTGAATGTTTACAGATGATATATAAATAATAAAAGAAAAAAATGAACACATTAATGAACAATCAGCCAAGCAGAGACTTTAAAAAGTAAAGAGAAGGACAAAGAAGATCAAATGTAAAAAGGTGAACATAATATCATATTCGGGTATAAGCCCTCCCAAAATGAAAAAAATACAAACAAACAAATGAAAATCTGACAAAGGCTAAGAGAGATTTGGCATCTTAGACTGAAAAATACTCTGAATCCAATAAGATATCTATAATAAAAGAAAAACAACAAAAAGTTGAGAATACTTAAAATGCATGGCCTGGCAATTCTATATGGGACTGGATTGATTAAAAAGGAAGAAAATTTCAAATTATCTGCCAAAACATATCTTGAGATAAATCCATAAGAGATTTTGACCCAATTTTAGCATCAACTCTAAACCCCTGTCTGACAGTTTGTATGAATGCGAAAAAACTGGCAATCAAAGCCAAATGCAACTGATGAAAATGGTTGGAATAAATGTGTAGAGTGAAGCCTCTAGCAATACCCGGTTCCGCCCAGAGATAGACACTGTACACCCAAACACAAAGAAAGAAGGGCTGAAAATGGGATTATGGAGAAGAGCTCTTCGCAGGAGAAGAGGCAAGGGAAGAGGTTAACAAATTAGCAGCTAAAAAGAAGGGCTCCGGTCATCTTCAAAGTTTGATACGCCATTTCCCTGTTTTTTTTAGGTGAAATGTTTGCTTATAACATCAGATTCTGAATCTGCTTCTCATATAATCATCCTAAATTTGCTATTGAATAAAACATAATTCAGTTTGGAATAAAGTAAAGAATATTTTAATCAAATTGATCTCTTAGATGGTATTTTAGACTTGTTTGATTGACATGAACTCTGGAAGGAAATGAAAATTTAAACTTTTCAGATGACCGGGACCCTTATTTTTTTGCATAAATTTTTATTTGTAGATTTTAAGTAATAAAATTTCACACATCCATAGGTCTACATAAGCCAAAACTGACCCAATCCTTTTATCATCAAAGAGATAGGAGTTACTGACAAACATAGGTTGAAACAGGTCAATTCTGGAATCTGTCATATTTACAAGTCTCAGCCATAAATGTCACTGTACGATAGAGGATGAATTCATAGTATAATAGAACTTATAGCTTAGGACCTTATCCCTTTTCCTAAAAAATCAGTTTTCTGGTATGATCAATTTATTAGGGCTTGAAAATTACCTCTTTTCAGAGCAGCGATGGCTTCATCATGTAGTCCTTGTTCTAGCAAAGCCTGACCAATGAAAAAATGACCTTTGACCCATGATCGATCTAAATCAAGAGCCCTTTGACAATCTTGGTGAGCCTTCTCCCACTGACGTAACTTGAGATAACACAGTGCTCGATTAGTGAAAAATAGAGCAGTGCTTGGGTTTTTTATCTGAAAAAGAGAAAGAAGAAAAAGTTTCCAGTGTAATGGGATTGATTAAAAAAATTGATTAGAAACTGAATGCGTTTTTAGCTGTTTTCGAAAAATCTCCAGGGAACTTGGAACAATTAATGGTTTCTGGCAAAGAATTCCAGAATGACAAAAAAAAAAAAAAGAGAAGAAAAAATGCTTTGTGTCTAAGAGAGATCTTAGGAACTGGTAAACATATATCAGAACGTTACTTTAAGACATAAATGTTCCTGGGGGGTTGTATATAGGGATTAAATCTCTGAGATCTGGTGGATCATCCGAAGAGAGTGTGTTGTAGACAATGACTGCAATTTTGCATGTATGAGGTAGGATGTCTAGAGCACAGACACACAAAAAGGTATCATCACAATTTCCAAATGAATAGAATTCTAAGGCTATATCTTGAATGGCAGGTGTTATTTTCTAAATGAAGTGAGCATTCACATCTGAGATGGAGAGAAAAGTAATTTTGTAGTGTGAGTAAAGGAGTGTGAGATACAGCAAATCATCCTCTGCCTGAAAGTTGTTAACATTGATAAACCAGGAAAGAAAACATTGATGCAAACTGTTTCTTTTTATATCTCTAAAAATCTTGTCTTCTTAGTTTGCGTCTGATTGTCCTGTGATGGTAGAGCCAGGCTACTGAACAATAGAAATATCCCCGAAACAGGTTGCAAGTTATAACAAAAACCTTTTACAGATCATCAAAATGATAAATAAATTGCAAAACCGTAGGTTTCATTTGTCCATGGGTCTCAGTAAAAGAGCAAAGCCAAAATATTTCTTGATTTGGCTGTAGTTTGACAGACTAATAATAAATGAGACCACATGAAATATTCTGGGCCCTTCACGCTTTCGTTTTCATCATGTGGCTTTTGGACTTTTTGACAAACTCGGGGTAATATAGACAGAATCAATGATAGCATATGGACATACATTGTGAAGATATTGTTTTCAACATCACTTACTATGGCCTTTGTGTAGCATGCAATCGCATCTTCGTATTTTCTAGCACCAAACAGCTTGTTGCCTTGAACACGAAGTTCCATTGCTGTCATTTCTAGATGACTACTGTGCTTACTATCGGTTCCCATTGAAAAGGGAAATTAAATGTAACGATTAATTAAACAAAAATTGCGGACTTTCAAAGGGACTTGTAAACCTTTTCCTCCTCTAAATAGCTTGCTTAACATTTCGAGTGGTAAACGAAGTAAGGGACGGGATTAACAGCAAAACAAAGATCATCTCTACACTCCATGTTTACGTCCCACAGTTCCATTTCATACAGGAAGAGTCAAATAGTCTAAATAAATGCTTTAAAAACATGGAACAAACAAGGAAATGAACGAAACAAAACAAATTCTTGATGGATAAGTGTGTGTGACATTAGTATGCTCCGGTGAGTGATTAATGATGGTGATCATGACGATGCTCTTGATTATGCTAAAGATGAAGATGATAATGATAATAATTAAAACGTTGTGACAATGATAATAATGCTAAAAATGACAATAACAATAATGTTAACTATGACAGTAATGACACGCAATGATAATAATGAGCGCTGATTTGAACTTCTCGTAATAGTGCCTAGTAATGATGATGATGATGATGATGCTGTTAACAATGATAATAATAACAATGATGATAATTATAATAAAGAAAATAATGATTATAATGATAATGATGATGATAATAATAATAATAATAATAATAATAATAATAATAATAATAATAATAATAATAATAAT
>JAUEKY010279166.1:0-10400 GCA_031833965.1 Scyllaea pelagica
AAATCCTACCACTTCCACCAAAAGGTCACAGTGGGCTGATCACCTGCTTGGCTTAATGGCGTGATCCAGAGAAATTCTGTCTCAATGAGGGTCGGCCCTACACTGTAATGGTAAAAGGGTACTGGATAATGAAATGAAATGATGAAATGAAATTCAATCTAACTCCTGCCTAGAACTTTTTGTGCATAGACTTTTTTTTTGGCATTTTTTTCAGATATCATTCACCGTATCCATTTACGAGGTTCTTTCATGGTGACAAGAGCTGCTTGGCCTCACATGAGAAAGCAAAAATATGGACGGTGAGAGCCCTGACATCTAAGGCAAATTTGGCCAGACCGGTCCAAACTTTGGAATCTTAATTAGCTCTTAGTGACTTGCAGTAAACCCAATATCGTCTTGTCTTTTCCTTTTGTCCTGGTTTTTAATGATTGAGTCTGCCTTAATTTATTTTCTTCAGAATCATTAGGGTCAGTGTCAATGCTGGCAACTTTGGCCAGACCAGTCTGAACTTTGGGATCTCAACTGGCCTCTTTTTTAAAAGTGTTTTGTTGCAAATCCAAGTTGTTTTTCATATTGTCATTTTCCCTTAGCTCTAGTTTTTAATGATGGACTCTGCCTTAATTCATTTTCTCAGAATCATTATGGTCAGTTCCAATGCTGGCATCTATGGTAACTTTGGCCAGGCCAACTACAGTGCAGCCAAAATGGGCCTTGTGGGACTGTGCAACACATTGGCTGTGGAGGGAGCTAAGTACGGCATTACTTGTAACACCATCGCCCCAATGGCTGGCTCGAGGCTTACTGAGACTGTGATGCCTAAAGGTGAATTTTCGTTACTCGTCACACTGAACATTTTTACCCTTTTTATATATTGCATATTTGTTACTTCTTCTCTCTTCCACTCCAACCATATATCACATCTTTGTGGAAAAGGTAGGACAGTTAAGTTGGATTGTTGAATTCCTTAATATGAGAATGTATGCCTTAGACCTTGACTGCCTCCCACCCATATTAAAATATGTGTGATCACGTGTGAAATGTGTTTTGTTATACAGATTGATGTTAAATAGAGTAGGGATCATTGGGTCTGTTACTAAGTTGCATTTTTTCAGCTGTTTTGTTTCATGTTGGTTTTCAATGTAGATAGAAACAAAGTTGAAATTACTCCTTTTATATGTATTTATCAAGTTATACCTCATTTCGTTCCCTGAGCTGTTTTCTTTTTAGCAGTTATAGTCTTTAGTTGTTGATGCTGAATAAACATATCTTGCAAGAGGGTTAACTGTCATTTAGAGCTGGTTAAAGATTAGATTATATTTGTTAAGGGGGAGGAGAGTGGAATGATGAAAATAGTTTTTGATTATTTTTAAAGTTATAGCAACTCCCCTACTGTAGTGTTTAAAGATATGAAGAGAAAGCCTTGTCCAAAGGCAGAATAAGGACAAATAGACCTATCTAGAAATTATCTATTCCATTGCTTGTCCATCTATTGGCATAAAAGAATATCATTGACTGCTGTCAAACTGGGGGGAGGCGTGGGAGGTGAAGTATAGCATATTTGATGGAGAAGTTAATGTATTCAACCAGGAATAGCAATGTTTAATGGGTTCATGACCAGCCTTTCATTTGAGGCTGTCATAGAAATGGCTGATCAAATCAGAGTGTGTAAACAATTTGAATGAATTATGCATTAGTTCCTGCTGTTAGATTTTCACTGATGTGAGCAAACATGTAAGGGTAGAATTGATCATTTGTACATTATGAATATATTTACATTTTTCCAGTGTGTAACAGATTGAGGTAGTTAAAGAAAAACTGCTGTGACAACAAATTTTTTTTAGAGCTAGAAATTATGCATCTGTCAACAACAATGCTCTCTGAAGCCAATATTGATACTCTTTGTGGCTGATTCATAGGTCAATCATTTGTCAACAAAATAATGAAAAAGAAATCCCCATTGTTTGCTTTGCTTCCCCCTTTCCTCTCCTTATCTTTTTTGAACAAATGATGCATTGAAGGTTTAAGTATTTAGGGTTTTTTCTGTGATGTTTTATCAACATATTGTGCCCTTGTGTGTAAAATCCCGCCTTCTTTCTTTAACCTTTCAAAATCAAAATTTTCCATCGGCAGATATTGTGGAAGCTCTGAAACCTGAATATGTTTCCCCTGTCGTATTGTATCTGTGTCATGAGGATTGTGAAGAGAATGGAGGTCTGTTTGAGATTGGAGCTGGTTGGGTTGGCAAATGTAAGTATACGGTCATTACTTTGAAGAATGACTTCTAGTGTTTATTTTACATACAGAAATGAAAATTCTTAGGAATGTACAGTGCTTTCAATAAAAAGTCAAAGAGAGCGGGTTTAAAAATGTGCGCTTTTGTTATGTCACTTTCAAAAATCTAAATCAGGATGTAGCCGTATGTTTACTTTTTTGTGTCTAGATATTTTCCCATGTTGTATTTTTCATTGCTGATTCTAGCTGTCTCTTTGCTCATGCTTTTCAGTACGGTGGGAGAGGACGAAGGGGGTTGTCCTGAGAACTGCCAAGACACCCATCACAGCAGAGGCCGGTGAGTCAGACTAGTTGCAACAGAAATTAAGATTTAAACGTCTGATAAGTTTGTTTATATTTTTATCTTTTTCCAGTTTACAAATTCTTCTTTGCCTGCATTTCAAATGAACCCAATTGTATGTCTGTTTGCAGTGAGAGACAACTGGGACAGAATTACAGACTTCACTGACAGCACCCACCCACAGACTGTGCAAGGTATTTGTTGTTGTCATTAACAGAATTTTATGGCGGACTCAGTGGCTCAGTTGTCATGGCTCTGGCACGGAAACAAAACGGCGCAGGTTCGAATCCACCGGGGGACAAAAATCACTTTATCACTAAAAACCTTAGAAAAACCTGGTTGACTACTCCTCAGATCCCTGCAACATCGGTAGGTGGGATCTAGAGCCTAGTCCGATTGGAGACAGACGATAAACTCGTAGGCCTGGTGTGCACATTGTGTACACTTAAGAACCCTTGACAGTGGAAATCGAAAAGAGTAGACGCAAAGCTGCTGTCCAGACAAAACTGAAATCTTAACACAACCACCAAAAGGTCATAGTGGACCAATCACCTGCTTGACATAATGGCATGATCCAGAGAAATTCCGTCTCAATAAGAGTCGGCCCTACGCTGTAATGGTAAAAGGGTACTTGATGATGAAATGAAATCAAAAGAACTCTACTTTGTGGCTGATAATAAATATTTTCTTATATGTTTAAATGCTTATATTTACACATGCATACTTATATAATAGAATAAAGATAAATAAAATTCCCTTTATTGAATTGATCCCGGGGGAAATTTTTCTTTCGGGTCAAATCCAAGGAAAGACTGGATTTTCCCAGGTGTTAGTCGCAGTGCAGCACTGCAAAGTGAGCAATGGGGGTTAATTTCTTACTCAAGGAAAAAAAACAAAGCTGCTGTATTCTCTTGTATGGATCTGGATGCTGAAGGATTACAGAAACTGACCGAGGGGAACTTATTTCTTTCCCTGCTACATGCCGATGCAAAATACCCACACTGATTAAATGTAAAAAAGCCATTGTTAATAAGTAATTACTATTAAATCTTTGAATTGTGAGAGCATTTTTCATATGTCAGAAATTATTCCTTTTTTCCATTAACGTAAGCTTGTAAGGAAGTTGTTGAAATTCCTTTTTCAAATGCATATATTTTGTTGATTTCTTTCTCCTCAAAATCTAGAAAAAAATAATACAGTGAAACATGTTAAAACCAAAAAAAGCGTAAGCCAAATTTAATGAAAAAAATTGTTTGGCTGCTTATTAAATGCATATTAAGAAACTATGCATTTCTAAACCAAAATATATTGAAACTGAAATAATGATTCAGGTGGCTTCAATTTTGATTTAGATGTGTTTCACTTCATCTTAAAACAGAGCACTGATTTTGAAGTAAGACAAATTAAAAAAAATATCATCTAGGACAGAAAATACAACTTTTACATAATATCAATTTAGATTTGAAGAGATTTAGATACTGCCGTAGCTGTTGTGAAGAAAACAATGATATGATTTGTATTGTAAACCCCACAGAGTCTTCTGGCCAAATGGTTGGATTAGTGACTGCCACAGACCAAGAAATAGAGGAGTCTGCACAAAGTTCTGCTGACAAAAAGGACATGGATATTGTTGTAAGTTTTTCTACTTTAGGGCGCTTTTTTTTTCTTTTTTATTTCAAGTCTGGTGCCAAACTCTAATCAATCTTCTAACTTTGCAACTGAGCGGTAGAGCTCAAAATGGCTATGCACTTTGATATTTTATTGGTACTTAGGGTGAATGCCTCATAGTATGTTGTTCTGTGTCAAGCAATAAGAGCAGTGTGTCTAATCTGTCTTATCTCCATGAGTTCTATCTTTCTTTCTTTGTGCTGCCTTAGTACTCGTAGGCATGGAGTAGGTATAGGCTCTGACAGTTGGATCATCCAGATTGTTGTGCCAGGCGCCCATCCAATTAGTTAATGACCATCCTCCATTTAATTCAATTTGAGGCCAATACTAATGGTATCACTTTTTTATTTGGACACATAGAGGATGGAAGAAAGCCTAGGTACCAGTAGATTATAGTGTATGGTTGGGTAGGGTGGCCACAGGGATGAGTTTGTGTGTATTTGTCCAAGAGATATTTTTTGTTGTTGTTGCGGATCTTACTTGACAATGTCGCTGGCAGGGCTTCTTTTTCAGGGCTGCAAGATTATTTTCAGGCGCTCTCATTTCGATTTTAAAAAATCTTCCAAACATCATTAAAATCTACCAGTCTGTAAAATTAGCTTGAAAAATGTTTGTCAAGAGCAAGTAGATCCCCTTTTTACAATGGAAAACGTGGAATAAGTGATAGAAATAAGAATGTAGCAAAATGTTAGATGTTCATGACTGAAGTTATGACCCTGATAAGGAGCTGAAGCAATTAATTGTATGTCCAAATGAGGAAGTGATACTGTATCTTTGTAATATCAATTAAACTGACAAGCCATTTTTTTCCTACCACCTGACTTCCAATTCTTCCCAAAAAAAATAAAATGGGTTTTGGCAGAAAATCTGCCAAATGGCAACCCTGCTATTTTTGCCATCTTTTTCAGCTTATCCAATTATCCTGCTTTCTCCTGTGGTTACTGATATCAGCTCAGCTGGGGAAATAGGTTTCAGCAAACATTCTTTATAATTGATTTTTTTGTCTCAGAGTCAAATCAAGTCCTTCAAGCCTGACAAAGAGATTAGCTACACCTACACAGAGAGGGATGCCATGTTGTATGCTTTGGGAGGTATGTGACATTCTGCAAGGAGCATTTTCTGTTTACATTTTCCTCTTATTTTATGCTCTATGATGTATAAGACATCTGGTTTTTTTTTATATTTTGAAAATGCTTAGTTATGTAAAAACAATATTTTGTTAGCATTTAACACCCATTTCAACACTTTTATAGGCCATAATTTGGGTGCAACAGATAAGGTAGCACGCTGCCACACAGAAGTAAATAGAAGGCTATCTCAAATAACTCACCTCGTCGGCCAACCAGCCTGAGCACTGGTCGTGGTGGGACAGCTGCTGAATTGCTGAATTTGAATTCCTGGGTATGACCCTGCTTGGCAGACACTCCACTGGTAAAGCCAACAATGCTAGCAAGGGTTTCTTGTGAAAGCAATGACTGTTGCAAGGAAGGGCCTGACAACAAAAAAAGTGATCTACTGGTTATGAAGTAGACACTCTAACAAATAAGGCAAGTGCTTTAACTGGCAATATCTGTCAAAAGGAAAGAGTCAACAAAAACAGAAGTAATCTACTGGTTCCAAGAAGGCAAGTGCCAGTAAGGATTGTTGTGAAAGCAATAACGGTCAAAAGGAAAGAGTCAACAAAAACTAAAGTAATCTGCTGGTTCTGAGGAAGACACTCTCCAACAAATAAGGCAAGTGCCAATAAGGATTTCTTGCGAAAGAAATAACTATCAAACAGAAGGGGTCAACAACAATAAAGAGTTGAAAATGTTATAAGAATAAAATACTTAAGTGATTTAATCTTTTTTTCTTTTTACCTATTCTGCTTGCAGTTGGTGTTTCTACACGCCAAATTGATCACCTCAAGTTCCTTTTTGAGTTGTCTGAGGACTTCACAGTGTTGCCCACATTTGCAGTCATTCCTGCTTATGCTGCTCTGAATGCTATTGCTGGCTTGGAAGTAGAGGGTTTCAGCATTGATCCAACAAAGGTAATTGCTTGGTTTATGCTCCCTTTGCCTTCAAAGCCTCTCATATTGGCGTTAGTGAAACTCTAGTTTCACAGTGTAACGCTTGTTTCACAGTGTCTGAAAGTTAGGAAGGAAAAAATTAGAGACTTGTTTTTATATAGGGCATATTAATCAATTATGCTTTACAAGGGCCAAAAGCTATTAATCCAAAGGCAGCATTTATCAAGGATACTTGCAGCCTGTTTGGCACAAATACATTTTTTTCAGACAGGACAAACCTGTCAATGTCCTTGTACTCTTTTACACTCAAGAGAAGTGAAAACATATAGACAAAGAGTGTTTTCCAAGGAGTCATCTTTTCAATACCCTTAACAAAACTCAAACCTGCAGCCTTATGTTTAAAAAAAAGTTTTACCAATAGGCCACAAAACAGCAAAAAAAAACCCAATATAAAGCTGTCACATGTTTTAGAAAACCACATTTTGGTCTAGTTAGACGCTTCAGCTTGTCACTGTAAGACAACAAATTGAATTCCTATTGCTGATAATGCAGAGTTGAGTCCTTAGAAATGGGTTTTTACTTACTTTTTTCTGACCATCAACTGCATGGTCCTTATCGAAAATGAATGAAAACGTATAAGTGCATAGCACGCTTTTTTTTTCCCACTGGTTTTGTGTTGCTGTTGGCTTGTGACCCCATTGTTGAACTTTTTTAAAGGCTTTTAGTGAGCATTGCACTATATCAAAACTCACATTTCTAAAGCACATAAAATAAAACCTGGTCATTGTCATGTGTTGTATAAATGCTATGTATTATCATTATTATTATTAGATTTGCTTCTATGTGACTTCACCTTTTAATTTCCATTAAGTTTTCTAAATAGTTAGCATAATTAGGGGCACTGGTCTTTGAAATAATGGCTCTTTTCTTTTCAAAGTGTTTGTGTTCTTAGGTCATATCACATCCTTGCCAAAATCCCTAAGTTTCAGGATCAGAATAGTTTTTTCCATCATATTAGAAGTCTTGAAAATAAAGACCTTATCACCTAAGCACATTTGGGTTTATCAATAGAATGAGTAGTTAAAAAGGATCTCTGAAGAGGAAGGTGAAAAATGATTTTAGAGTGTCAATTGTGAAGCAGTAGTAACAGAAAATCGGAATAAATGATAATAAAACAAAGAATAGAAGTCATCACAAAGTATTGTGAAGGAAATCAAGTAAACAGCAATTGAAGTAAACACAGCAAGTTGAATGCTCTTCACATTGTATACCCAGCAATCATGAATTTTTCGGTTCCATGCTCCATAACACAAGGACTTCCTCAACAGGCAGAGGAACTTGTAAATCTTAGTTCATGCCTTGGAACGACTGCTTTCTGAAAATTTTTGACAGTGCATACTTAATTTTCCTTTATCTTTTTTTTCTGTCCACCTTGATAGATTCTTCATGGAGAACAGTACACAGAAGTATACCGGCCCCTTCCTCGGTCTGGTACATTGAGGTCTATAATGAGTATAGCTGATGTTGTGGAGAAAAAAACTGGCCTTGTTCTCATCATGAATGGTACAGTACCTACTCTATGCTTTGAAAAATTTAAATCATTGACTATCTTTGATACACCTTTGCAATCCTTTGCAATATGCTCTCTACTAAAGGCAAATGATTCATTTCAACATTCTCAGAGGGTCTTGTTGCCAAACTCTCAGTAGACTTGTAACTGGGCAATATAGAAATTTTGATTACATTATGACTTCATTGGTTCACTGTTTGAACAACTTATTGTATGACGTTCTCAGTCAAGCAATAAAGACGTTCTATTCTGTCTTTTTCATTGTCTTACCCTATTAGTGAATGGTTCTGACAGAGGTGGATTATTGTGATCCACAGATATGTCAGTGTGTATGATTGTGAATGCTAAAAGTGTGGGTGCAATTTTCATTTCTTTCTTTAAATTTTGAACTCATTAACATGATTCTTTTATAGAATTTTCTTATTTCTCTTATGACTCCACCTTATGAGATGAAACACATTATGCATACTCTTCTTCAACATTATCTTAAGGAACATCATGACAGTGACACTCAGTTTGACCAGTCAAAAAGCTCATAGGAAGAAATAAGATAGGACCTTTCACTAGTTACAGTGCCTGTGTATGAAGAGATGTAACAAGGAGATTAGGCTAAGAATGATGTTTTTGTACTTATTACCACTCATTGCTCTGTTCCCAGTGGATACTGTTGATGCTGAAGGGGAGAAAATCTTCTTCAACCAGTATGTTACTTTTGTAATGGGAGCTGGACCAATTGGAGCACCTACGTCTTCAAGTAAGCAGGTTCCTTTGGCAAATGCCCCTCAGCGTGCTCCTGATGCAACAATGACGGAAAAGACAGATGATGATCAGGTAACGTTGTATTAGTACAACAGCTTGTGAAAGGAGTAGATAGATCAGTGGTCCTTGTGTCCCCTGGAGACTAAGCAACCCAGATTCAGTGCCAAATCTTACTCTCATCCGAGGAATAATACAGAGAAACATCTTCAATCTAAAAATGGGTAAACTGACAACGATTAAAAAAAATGTTTGGCTGCTTATTAACCCAATATCAAGAAACTATGTATTTCTAAACCAAAATGAAAAATCTGGTCCCTAACATTTTGGCTTAAAAGTGTTTCACTGTTTATACTAACTACTTATATTTATTCAGCTGGAGGAGAAATAGAAACAAGAGGCTGGCAATTTGACTTGACAATTTGATCAGTTAACACTCACTTGAATCATGACAATTCGAATTAGAAAATATGTCAAGTTATGACACAAGCAATGCTGTTGGTCATTACTGATGGAACAATAGCTGCATACTATTGGTCAATGGTAAACCAAAACAGAGCAGGTGAAACAATGATGTTTGTTCTAATTGTTAGAATCCATGGTCAAATTCTTGCATACTAATGTTTTTATGTACAAACTCATTATCATCATTTTCCATATTCCAACCAGGGCTGGTTATCTCCACCCCCTGACCCTACACTTTCCCGCTATTATATTTTTAGATAAAAGGCATTTAAAGATTAGTGTCTCAAAACTGGCAAGGGGGAGGAGAAGTGGGATATTTTCTTCTTTTGCTGTCTTTTGGTAGATACTTCCACTCATGACTGTGAGTTTGATTATCTTTGGCAACCGCACAAAGTTGAGTCCTTTGAAAAGGCTCTTTACTCACTTACTCTCTGGAATAAATGTTTACCTGGCAGTTTTCCCTATCCTAATTGAAATGTACTAGTACCTAGCATTATTCATATCTATTGCTGTTGGCTTTGGACCCAGTTTTAAACAGTTTGGAGCATGCTTACTGCAAATATTGCAATCTTCCCCATTTATTCTTCCCGTATTTAACCGCCTGCCTATCATACCGTCATACCTTCCCATAAAACTACTGACCTCCTTGACGTCTATCATGGATTGCTTTATAGCACAACTCACTCACCCATGGTTTAGTTCAAAGTGTTATTTCAATCAAAATTTGAGTTGCTTATCACAATTCAATGACTTTGTTGGATCAAATCAACTTGACAAATTTTGAAAACAGCCAGACATTATCAAATACCAGCTCATACTTGGGAAATTGTTTGCAATAGGCTTGTGAGTTGAGGGAAATGTTAAGGGATGGCCCTTTTTCTGGGACTCAACTTGACACTGCTGTCCATGGGATTTCAATTTGCAAGGTTGCAAGTCAAAGAACTTGTCAGTTGCTTTTTTATTGACTGCTGCCTAACTATTTCTTTTGGTGAATTGTTCCATCTATTTTGACAGTACATAGTGGTAATGTTTTGTCATCAGCTGTTATAGTGCTGACAGCTGGGAAAATCCAGTCTTTTCTTGGATTTGACCCAAAAGAAAAAAAAAAAATTCCTGGGGATTAGTAAAGTGCGGAATTCTGTTTTTCCATTATCTATACACTTTGATATTTAATCCTATTCTCCTGACTGGAATCTCATCTTACATGGACAGGCTGCCCTCTACAGGCTGAGCGGAGACTATAACCCCATGCACATTGATCCAGCTTTTGCTGCGATGGGAGGTAACTTTTTCCACTTTTTTTGTTGTGTTTTGGTTTGTTTTATTTTACCGGGGGGGGGGGGGGGGGGGGGGGGGGT
>JAUEKY010279277.1:0-21559 GCA_031833965.1 Scyllaea pelagica
AGAGAGAGAGAGAGAGAGAGAGAGAGAGAGAGAGAGAGAGAGAGAGAGAGTGAGAGAGAGAGAGAGAGAAAGAGATGATAAAATGAGTTTGAGAGTATCACATTATTGATAGCTGGTGGATCATAACTTCAGCAAGTCAGCCTCCTTCAGTTCATGCCTCAGCCAATCTGGCAAATTCACATTGAACGACTGCAGCAATTTAGAGAGGTTTATGTTATGCTTGCGATAAAACAACCGGAGATGATGTTCTGCCTCTTTGTCCATTGGTGGATAATTGTGTCCTTTACTCTTGCCTAAACATTTGTTCTGATTTTCATTTAAGACTTGACAGAAGAATCCCTTGTCTGGATCGTATCTGTAAAAAAATATATAAAAAATTCTTGTGTGAAGAATATTCATAACAATAGAGACCAGTGAAGATTAAAGCAATTACAAATATTAGGTAAAACAAACAAGAATTTGAAAGCAAATGAAAACTGAAAGTATCGCAAGTAAAGTTGACAAGAATAATCTTAGGCGGTTTGGGCGCATAACTAGAATGGATAACAATAAAATTCCAAAACAATCCTAGAATGTAAGCCACAAGCCAATTTACCTAGAGGTAGACCTAAGAAACTATGGCAAGAAACAATATCAGAAATAATAGAAAAAAGAGGTTATAAATACATTAAAGCTAAAAAGAAGACTCTAGATAGAGATCAGTGGTGAAAGTTTGTTCATAATAGGTAACCTTACACCGAAAAGTAAAATTGGTTCAAGATAAAGAAAGAAAGATGAAACAAATAAAAAGAAAAAAATTAATATCAGAATCATAAGGAATGGAATGAAAAAATAAACCATAGAAAAGTAAAATATTGCTTAATCTATTTAGAAAGCCTTGACATAAGAATAGGACAACAGATGAAAAAATATTGCAGACAGCAACCAAGGCTTTTATAGGCCAATGTGGGAAACTTTATAAAAAGTCAACTGCAGATATGATATATAAGAAACTGGTAAGTTTTAACAAAGCAAAGTTAACAATAAGTCATGGCAAGATTTATGGGGGAATTCAGTTGTACTGGCAACAGTAACACCTGACACAAATTGATACTAAAGATAGTGAAGGGGAAAGAATAGAAAAATCTATAAGGAAATGTAATCTAGTTGACATATAATAATGTTTAACATAGTAATATAAATAGTGAGGGCAGTTCCCATAAAAAATGTAATCAAAATAGTGAGGAGGAAAGAGTACAGAAATCTGTAAGGAAATTAAATCTAGCTGACATATAGTAATTTGTAGTATAGGAAGACACATAAGAAAGACAATTCTTTTTCAATAGCGTGCTATGTTCTCTTTGTAAGTTTGAATATTAGAGCAGCATAGGTTGGTGTGATAGCTTCATTGCAAGGCTCTTTGGGACACAGACAAAATTTTTAGTAAAAAAGTATATCTGTTTACCAGAATTTCTTATAATAAGAATACACTCATATCTGTGGGTAATATGATTAAAATATGAAGCAACCAGTTAAGCAGAGTTTAAACAAAAACTCAAAGTTTATATATTATTCCTGCCTAGGTCTTTTTCTTCAGCAAGAAAATCAAGCCCATTTGTTTTGCAACTGACCCCTGGGAATACCCAGTCTTTCCTTGGATTTGACACAAAATATAGTTATTTTTCTTTCGGGATTGATAAGGGAATTTAATCTTTTCATATTTATACCAAATTCTGTAGTGAGTTTTTCTTAGTATTAATGATACAGTCACAACTGGGATGGCTATTCATCCATTTAGAAATAATCTGATTAAAAAAAGAATTAGTGTAAAACATAAAACAAAACAAAAACAAACTGTCAAAGGGCAAAACCATCAGAGTTTAATCTACCCTACCTTAGATGCTGACTGTAGTCCAGATAAGGCTCAACACGCAGGAATTTTTGCAAGTGATGCATTACACTTACTGGGTCATTCTTTAAATCATCACTGTGGATGATGAGAATCTAGGGAAACATTAAACAATGATATAGATTATCAAACTATAGCTTGTTCAAGTAAGTTGATAATTGTTTGCTGATAGTCATATCTTATTTAGATGTCTGAAATATCATATTCAGCAAGATTCAATGTTGATTTAATTTTGTGTGATTTTTTTATACTTGAAAAATCTTAAGTTGAATAGGTTGAAAAAAAAACAAACCTGTTTTATAAGGAGAGTCTCAATAGATAAAATTCCAATGAATGAATTCATGCTAATAAATAAAACAAAATAAAAAAAACAAAAAACCCCAAAACAAATCAAAACAAGGAGCAAAGCAAAAAAAAAAACAATAACAAGAAAAGAAGAAATGTTAAGACTTTGTAGGAGAAGACAAATAGGTAGCCAAAAGTACAGAAACTATTTATCTATATGTAATAATTAAAAATTGAAGCCAAAAAAATTCCTTTAGCATTGTTTCCTTGATTCAGTTAGAAAAAAAATTACAGTAAGGGTAGTTACTTGTTTGGGTGGGAAAAAATCCAGCCATTTGATGATGTGTTGAGCATAGAGACCAGGCGAGAGGCACCGATTGCGGAGGGCACGTAATGCAGCAGGGGCCATGTCTGTGGCACTGACAATCTCATAAAAGGAGTGATTCATCGCTGTTGGGTCGTTATGGGTACGCATATGCTGAAATAGCCAATATCTTGTATTACGCTTCTACTCCAAACATTTCAAATAACAACAAAAAAAGGACATTTCACTGTTAAGACCCAATGTCTCAAATGGTAAGCCTCTCTCTCAACATTACTCTGGATTAATCGAGCAGTGTAAATACAAATAGGACTAACCCTCCAGTTCCAGTCTTTTTTTCATCAAACATGATTTCAAATGAGTAGCTTGAATCTATTTTTTTTCAGATCCATCAAAAGTATAGGTTAGGAAGAATATATAAAACCATTGACTTGAAAACATGGAAAAACACGGGAATTGAATCTTTGATTCAAAAGCTCACTATTGAGTATAAAACACTTTAATAGTAAATGGGTAAAAAAATAAAACCACATCATTTTCAGCAAGGTGATTCTTTAAGAGGAAAAGTAATCTAACTCCATTAGCTGATATCAACGAAGACAAAATATGATAAGAAAAAAATCTTTATTTCTTTCTTTATCTTGAACCTATTTTACCTTTCGGTGTAAGGATAAGAAAAAAAGATAAATAAAATTCAGCTTTTTAGAAGGATGAAGTGTAGGGTAGTAATGTGTGAAAACAAAAAGCAGGGTCACACTTCTAGACTAATAAGAATTGGACAATTTTATAAGGTATTTCCTGGATTGACAGTGTTAAATGCCATCATAGACAATGTAATTACAATTTAGGGCAAGTATTGACTTAATACTAGCTTAACATAATGCTTTATAAAGAGAAACCCATAATATTTCATTCCATTTCAAAGTTGATCAACACCAATGGCGCCTCACCTGATACCACGAGTAAGCCCTTTGAGCTGGGTTCATAAGTAGGATGATAATTTTGGCTCGTGGCAAGAGTGCTGCCACACGTTTGGGTACATACTCGCTTTCAAAATAGTTAGCGCTTTTTTCAAACAGTAGAGTTGTGTTAGCATTCTTAACCTCAGGAAAGAAATCCATATACCTGAAAAAGGAACCAAGCATAAATATAAAATTTTGGTGACACAATGTTCACAAGCTGTTATGTCTCTGAGTTAGAAATAAGTTTGTATGGGATCAGTATCTACAGCTGTGGGCTGAGTGGGCAGTTTCATGAGAGACTTATTTGTACCCTGCTGATTCCATCTATAAATTAAGATGGACAATGGAATTTACCTTACAACCATACTCAAAGTCACATCATTTCATCATTTCATTATCCAGTACCATTTTATCATTACATTGTAGGGCCGACTCTTATTCAGACGGAATTTCTCTGGATCATTCCATAAAGCCAAGCAGATGATCAGCCTCCTGTGACCTTTTGGTGGTAGTGGTAGGATTTCAATTTTGCCCGGACAGCCTCCTTCTAGCCCACTCTTTTCGATTTCCAACTGCCAAGGGTTCTTTAACGTGCGCAACGTGCACACGGGACCTCTAGGTTCATCATCCGCCTTTGATAGGACTAGGCTCTAGATCCTTCCTACCAATGTTGTAGGGATCAGGGGAGTGGCATAACCGGAATTTTCTTGGGGTTTTAGCGATAAAAATCACTATGTGATTTTTGCTCCCCAGATGGACTTGAAGCTGAGTCACTTTCATTTTCAGTACCAGAGCCACAACCACTGAGCCACCGTGTCCCCCACTCAAAGTCACATCATTGGCAAAACTCAAGTATAATTACTTTCTCTAGCATAGGGTCTTATCACAGTAAGGCTTAGAAAACCTATAACAATAGTGTCCTGGGTTTGTGCTTCTCTGTTTCTTTGGAAAGACCTACAGCAACTCCCAGGGGCTTTTGACTCTACAGTACATAGAAAACAATTACATCTGCACACACTGTCTTTGAAATAGAGATCATATATGAATGTATCAAAAATGTGCTTAGAGAGGAAATGTATTTTCTCTTTCCATATCCCATTTCTTGAAAAGCACTGCTTTCATATAATTCAATCAAAATATAAGATGCAACCCCTACACTGACACCTGACTGCTAATAGTGTTGTGTCTGTCCCAAAAAAATGTACTAGCGCCTAGCAGGCTGCTTGTCTTGTCCTATTTGGTTCATGTTGCTATTGGTTGAGGACCCCTTGTAAAGCGCTTTGAGCATGTTTAGTGGATATTGCGCTATATAAATGCTCTACATTAAGTAAGATCCTAATGCTCATGTTTCATCTCAATTGTTTGTTTCCAAATTTTTGCTTGAATCTAACTATGTATGCTCATTTTACACAAAATATAATAGATTTCTTAAGCATAATGATAACCAAAAGAATATGATCCAGGGTGACTCACATCGACATTCAGCAGGCAGTGGAAGACGAAAAATAAGACGCCTTGGAAACTGTTGGACAAAGTGAACAGGTAGGTGAAGATGTAGGTCAGGGTGTGTCTGCCCCCTGTGTCTACTGCCAGGAAGCCCAAGGCCCAAGTCAGGCCAAGGAGAGGGAGGAGAACTCCTGTTGCTTTCAGGCTGGACCTTACAAGAGAAACATTCTACATTTTCATACCGTTAAACACATTATTGTGGTGAAGCATATCATATTGTTGACATGATCTATCATTGATTAAAAGCAGAAACAAAATGTTCTTATTTAAGCATCCTGGTTAGATTTTTCTATCAGATATCTAAAATTGAAAGTATTTCATAGATTGATATGATTTTTACTTTCATTTCTAGCCATTTGATTATTCTAAACAATCATTTGTTTTATCATTCTCTGTGCATATATACTGCTTTCTATAAAACAAATGAGAGGTGACAATAGGAGAAGAAATAAAGTATCCAATTACTTGATGTTATTGTGTTCTTGCTGGTTGATTTTGGAGGCCAGGCTGTTACTGTTGATCATTGTCTTGATGACAACAACCAGTATTACAGTATTAATCTGTTCAATAAATAAGGAAAAGGAGGAAGGGTGGGGGAGGGGGGGGGAGCACATAGAATGTATTGCACTGTGATGTAGACAGAAGTTTCTAAAATGTTTCTTATTCATTTCTTGAAAAGAGAGTATTGGTAAGCGAAATAGCAGTTGAATTGGTTTCAAGCATTTAAATGATTTCAGCAGCTAATTGCATTTTTATTGTCTTCAATACTTTAAAATCTTTTTGCAAAGAACTTAGGTTACCATTCCTAACGATCATCGTGAACATGATGAGTTGAATGAATCAGTCATTCATAACTCACAACAAGGGAAAAACTGTGTGCCCTAACAAATGACCTAAGGATGACTTCAACAATTTTTTGTTCAATCATATTACTGCTAATACTTACCAGAATAACAAGTCCAACTGTTGGGATGAAGCAGACTAGGAGAAGCTCATGATCCAGCCAACACCTAAAGGTGATTAATTGGTTGAAGGAAACATGAATTCATTATATAATAAATGGATATATTTGTGCCTACTATTTTATAAAAGATATTTCTTTATTGACCATCAGTGAAGCATCCTAGATCTTGACTCAGTCTAGAGAAAAGATTTAAAAAACACCGTTTACACTGATAGAAAGAAAAATTCAATAATTATAGGAGCATCCTTATTCCATTCCAGAAAGCACTAGGTTGATAACTCAAGATGAAAAAATTAAACCCCTTAGCCATTCAAGATAAGGAGAAAAGTGATATTTTCACCAACAATTTTAAATTGAATTTTCAATAAAATTATGATTCTATCTAGTCCCAGTTTCATCTTTTATCAGATCAATCAAAACTATGAAGGTTTTGAGTTTTGTCATTTACTTACAGCTTTCCTGTCCCATATTGGTCATGAAATATGCCCACGCATATACCCACAACAACAAACGGCACCCCTGTAAAATGAAATAGGTGGATATGTGAATTATGACGAAAACTTGATCTTAAAAAGGTCCTGTCTCATATACTTTAGTAGAATTTGGATAATGCAATATTGCTTTGTAAGCAAGGTTGCAGTCAATATTGAAAACATTCTGTCAGGGTTTTATTAAATACTAAAGATAATTGAATAAAATCAGAACCTGTGAAAAAAGATAATTTTCTAGAATCCTTCAAATCAGCATTTTGAAAACTATCATCCATACACATAATTTCACGCAAAAGGAAAATCATCACCTCGTCGTTACTTCTTTAACAATAACTGTACGGATATCTGAGCCACTGTCTTCCTTTAACTTAATTCTCTAATTCCAACTATAGTCAAAATGAATAGTTCTCTTTTGCATGAAAGTTCATGACTCACTCAATCAGGGTTTTGAAAAATGAATGGGATTTTTTCTATGCATCTGAGTTGAAGTTTTAAATGATAGAGATAATTGACCATAGAGAGTTGTACTCTAAATCAAAGACAGCAAACTCAAAACCAAAACATCTGGGAAGTGCCTCTTTGAGTTGAAAGAATTGATTAGCCATGTTTGGGATAGGTATTTCTGTCATGAAAACTCTCTCATGATAAAAGTAACAAGTAAAATACAATGTTTCCTTTCATCAGTCCATGATAAACTTTACTGTCTTCCATGAAATTCAAAGCCTACATTAATAATATAACAGAAAAAGCACATATCAACTAGATAAAAAACTTATGGGTCTGCAACAGAGAAAAGGAGAAGTAGCCAACAAGCCCCTATTGATTTCTATGAAATTAAAAAAAACTTACATTAGTAATATAACAGAACAAGCACAGAGCAACTGGATAGAAAGCCTAATGGTTTGTAGTGGAGAAAGGGAGAAACAATTAACTCACCCCAGCCAATCATGATGTACTTCTTAAGGTGGGAGCCTAGCTCAAAGATCTGAACCAGAACCACGTACAAATGGATCCCCTCCACCAGCATCCAGCAGAACATGGCTGTCAGGCAATAGTGCAAAAGGATGGCAAGGGTCTTGCAGCCCCACTGAAAAGACATGAACATGAAGAAACCAATTCATGGCTTCAGTCTTTGTAATTTGCACAATTCTTTCAGTAAGTAGGTTTTCCAAATTTCTCATGTAGCTATCACAATGAATATCATGAACATTCAATGCTTTCCTTGATTCTCCATGAACTGAAAAATGTGAATTTGGCAATCCAGTTGTGAGATGAATATCATTTCATTAGACAATATTAATAATCACCAAATTGGCTGCTTCATATCTGAGACTTACGTATTTCTTTGATTTATCAAAAACATGATTAAAAAGGGGTAATATCTGAGACATATGTATTTCTTTGATTTATCAAAAACATGATTAAAAAGGGGTCATCACTTAGGCAAACTAAAGAAAAAAATCTGACAGACAAGAAAAGACAGAGTACATAAAAGATGAGAAACACCTCATTAAAGAACAGCAATGTGTATTTCTTTCAGAATCAGTTAAGACAATGTGGAGATAATATAATACTGGTTTTTAGTTAATGATTCAGAAACCATATGCTGAAAGATATTGAATGAGAGAAGCCACCACCCCATTGTATTTACCAAAGGAGTGCCATGGTCCTCCCCTGTGACGCTGACACAGATGAAGAGAATCTGAACCAGAATGATGGACACGCCGAGGTGTTGGTGGATTCTCACTCTGTCATTGCTCAAGCTTTTCAAAATAAGAGAAAAGAAAAAGTAAAACGTGAGTAGCATCTCATCCTTGTAAATCTATAGTAATGCCACAAAGGGAAAAAACCTTATGTTTTATCAATTTCTGAAAGAGCAAGATGTCCTAACTCTAAACTTTAATACATTTATGAAAGTTTTCATTCCAATAAATTCATAAACAGCATGAGCTAATTCTGAATGGCATTCAGAAAGAAAACAATGTTTTGATCACAAATTGTTTACAATAAGGCAGAATTCATTATTTTGCTTGGCAATGTAAGCTATCATTAAATGATTTCACATAAAATTGAAATTCATGATAGTTTATGATGACTTGTCTTACTTCAGATACTGAAATGTGATGATGGCAATCAAACATCCTGTAATTGACAAGAAACTTCCCAGGTATGAAATATAGCTCAGAGCTGCATCTTGACCTGAATCCAATACATCCTTTCAGAAAAAGAATATAAACAGATCACAATATAAACGAACAGCACGGTGAATCAGAATTGAAACAAAAATCACAAGAAGCAAAACAGACTTATATAAAAAAAAATCAATCATATAAAAAAACAAGCTTTCTGCGTGCTTTAAATCACCGTTTTATGGTAAATTTTGTGATTGCTACTTTTAACATCAAGTATTGATGTGTTGTTCTTTTAATACTCAGCACTTTTACCTATTGAATAAATGAATTATCACACTCTACATGCTGTTGACTCCTGGTGTTGTGGCTTTCATCAGCTGACTCATTTTCTTTTCATCAACCCAGGCCTCAGTACCTGAACTGCTATGCCAGCGAGGTGTTAATAGTGATGGCATCCTTTGAATCCTATTTAATCTATCCCTGCTGTTGTTCCAAGTCAATCTTACTTTCAATAATCAATTTTTATTTATGCCATTAAGTTAGTATTGCTATTTGTTCCTAAGACTAACCCAGCCTTTTTTAGAATCCATTCCCTTACCATAATGGTGAACCATTCAGCTCCAAAGTTATGTCGCATTAAGTTGACTTATTTACATTGTCTCAATTCACACTAATGATGCTAAGAAGTCTATGTAACACATAATGAACGGACAATATCTAGTTTCTTGATAAAGGATGTTGTACCTGTGTCTCAAATACATCCATAAGTATAGCAAAATTTGTCAAGTGGTAGCAGTAACACACGACATGAGAATCATTGGAGCTCTTCACCATACAGCCCTTGTCAGACCATCGGTTCTTGAATGACCTTTGGATGGGAAATTTATTCATTGCATTAGGGGATCTCCTATGCTTTTTACCGTAATCACTTAATGATTGAGCTTAAGTTTGAAGCCTCTGGTCACTCTACCAGAGGGTTATTTAAACTTAAGGAGCTCAATCATTTTTAGAACTATAAATATTTGGAATAAATTTGAAATCGAGATGAAAAATTCCAAATTAAATGAGCTCTTCTTTGCACTATTGACAAAGAACTTTCCCATGTTATGTATGACTAGGAAGAATTTGTTATCAATGTACAATGCAGAGCATTTAAAGGCTATTGTCCTCTTGCTCTTGGCCATGATGTTATGCAATATACTATGTCATGTCATCAAATCGTGCTGACTGATTCTCTATTGTGTTGAGAGATGATTAATTGATGTTGTCAAAATTCTTTGCTAAATATAAATGAGTACTCTAACTTTAAAACATTACCTACTTTCCTGGGAGCTGAAGCAATCAATGAAAAAAGGACATCACTTCACATGGCTAAGGTCTCAGAATGTTTAATACTGAGAAGACATTAAAAATTGCTGTCCATCTTAAACAAATTAAATATATTGATAAAGGAAGGATAAAGGTGTGTCAGATATGGATGGAAAAACAGGACGTACGTTGCACTCATGTTCATGAAGACACATTTCTTTTCAAGCTCACTTGATAGTCTTGAATCCTGTACAAAAGAAAAGCAAAAAAATATTGTGCATTATCTAATAAAATTGACCTGTGTGATTCCTTACATTTTTAAGAATTCAAGAGAAAGAGAAGAAAAAAAAGAAGAAAGCAAACTTGTATTACCTGGAGAGAAAAAGTAAGAACTATAGGTCTTCTTGTGTGGCTGTAGTAGTCTTCAGGGACATTCAAAACAGCAGCGGAAACAACATCAGAATTGATGATGGCTGTGTCATTGATTGAAGACCTTAGTGAAATGAGAGAAAATGGCAAATAGAATTTTTATATGATCTTATAAAATCAAGGGAAAATGCCAATAGGTTCAATTTCCAGGGGAAAAAATCATGGTTTTTGAGGAGCAGTTAATCTCATTTCTCAGCAAAAAATGCAGTCAAGATTTACAACTAGCCAATATCAAACCAAATGAATTTCTACACATTCATGTTGTGAATTGTACATGGAATAAGTAATAGAATTGCTCATTTGTGCTGGAGACCCTACACAGATTGATTATGGAAAGACATATATCATAAAGTAGTCTACATAAATTTCAGAATTCAGAATTTATTTTTTCTCAATTGTCTCTAAGCTTAACTTTTGCTAAAACTCCTTATTCCATTTACGAAGAAAATCTACAGAGATATGGGTGAATTCTTCTATATGCCCTATTCTTATCCAAATAGATGAATGAAAATAGCATTAGTTCCAACTGGGACATGAATGATGATGTTACAAGACAAGAACATTTCATAACTTTTTATTCAACAGAAGAAATAAGGATTTTTACCTGTCAAATCTGTCTTCTTTAAATGACAATAATGTAGCGATTGACTGAAATCGTGCAACGTAGATAGTAGCTGGCTCTTCCATTTTCTGTATCCACTCATTCAAAAGTGCAGCTGAAAACCCAACAGAACTGGTGTTGCCCCTGAATTGAAGCTGAGGCTTGAAATTAGTCCCTGTGTACTGGGATACATAGATTTCTGAAAGGAAAAGGTGTGTGGGGAAAAGGAAAGGGAGGGAGTGGGGTTAGGTGGAATTTAAAGGCATTCATGAACAAAAAAGAACTGTCTGTGCATAAGGCACATTTAGCAAGTGCAAATATTGAATATTATGAATCTATAAAAACTGAACTACACACAAAAAAGGAAAGAACTAACACCACCAAGTATATATCAAGCTGATATGATATAGTATCAGATAAAATATCAGTTTTACATGTAACATTTAATTTTCATCATTGTCTCTTTGTCTTCGCCCCCGTTTTTTTTGGTTTTTTTTATCAGATAAGATGAAAGCTTGCATTGAGCTTCAGTTCTCAACTCTGTCAAAAATTATCTGCTTGAGGAAAGCAAAACTGAAGAGTTCAGGAAATCAAGCAATAAGGTTTTTTATTTGAACCAAGTGACTTGCCAATATTTTTTGAGGTTAACAGAAACAGCCCCTCCTCTACTTCTTCAGCCAGCATTCCTCTGTCCAGTCTAGGTCGTAGCATTCTGTATGAGGAGGAAGGCAGCTTGAAGAGCAGGCTGCTGATTAGATTTTGGGTAGACTGCACCACTGATGTCACTTGGTTTTCAACCAGGTCCTTTGAAAAGAAATAAAGATACTAAAGATTAATACATTTGTATTGCATCATACGTTGTCTAACTCTGTGGTTTTTAAAGATGACTTACACTGAAATGAATCTTTCTTTTTCAGTTTATGTGTTGCGTAGCAGGATTTTAGAATATTCAACATATCGTTCAAGAGGACAAATATGATATCAATACTTTTTACTTGTTCTTTTAACATCAACTCAAACAGATTTTAATTCACTTTCATACACTTAGTTTTGAACGAAGACAAGAAGATGATTTTGTTAAGGCCTAAATTCTTAAATTGTCTGGGCATGCCTGCTTCAAAGTCTTTTTCTAAGATATATTGCATAAGGAAGGCTTTTTGATGTCTATAAGAGGACACTCCTTAATTTTCAGAACCATATCTACATAGAATCGATTCAGTCCTGACCCTAGATCAGCTAGTTCCCTCAATATGTTGATAGGCAGCTTTCCACACTTAGATATAGTTCTGATTCGTAGTTTTTTTTTAATATTCATAGATTACCATATCATTTGGAAGATATTACTATAATGTTTTTGGGCATGTTGTTATTAACATATGATAGGGTATCATAGTCCAAAGACCTATTCTGAACCGTAAAAGATATTGTATTGTATTTAAAATTGAGAGATTTTATTTTCTATCCTTTTTCAAGTGAAGTATGATTATTTTGATTTCCTTGAAAGTTCCCAGATAGAATTCCTTTCTTATTCAATTCAATCAGATTTGGAAGAAGTTATTTATTTTAGATCACATCCGTTTTGAAGACATATATTGATTACTTACTCAACAAATAAATTTGATTACTTAGTATGTGTTTTTTCAAATGCCCCATTTTTCGTCAATACTTCTATGTGGAATTAGTTTGATTTTTCAAAAAAATATATATTAAGCAGAGACCATAATTTTTTCAATGTCATCTGATTTATTACAGAATTAACAATATAAATCATCTTTTGTCTTTTCTGATCCATGTGAATTGCATTTTTTGATATGCATTGATAGGTATTGTTGAAAATTTTGAATTCAATATCATTGTAACACTAAACACAGACTACAGCTTTACATTTTAATACTAGCAGAGATATTTATTTGCGTTAAACAAGTAGAAAACTAAACTTAGAGGTGAAATGACACAGCAGTCAAAGTGAATAAGGAATGGAAGAAGTTAAGGCAAAGAAAGTAGGATTAAATAATTACTTTTCTACAGATGGTTTTAGAAAATACAACTTACTGATCTTGCATTTTTCCACAAATACTCAGTATTGGGATCCACAATATTGTCCACTGCCTGAGTGTATTTCTGAATGGAAAGAGAAATGGTATATTGCATCTCTGACATTGTGAACCACAGGCAATTAGTAGAAAGGATAAATTCAACATTCTAATTCTATCTAATACAATGAATTGCATTTCATTATTTTCCTTAATTTCTGCTGATCTACTTTGTGACAGATAACAGAAAAAAATTGGATGTCATTGATTGTGTCTTTGATTATCACTATAGATTATTTTCTGTTGTTTGAGCAGTTGTAAAAGTTTTTTATTATATCAAGGAGCCAAAACAGGATAGATAAATCCAAAATGAATTCATTTGCAAGACATATAAAAGACCACAATTCTATTTCTATTTCAAATCTTTCTATTTGTGTTCCTCCTTCTCCCCAAATTGTGTACGTAAGCTTGTTATTGGCTAACTTAATTCATTGTATGCTTAATGGAGACAAAAGGTGGAAATCCCATTGTTCCATCATGTAACACAAATGTATGCATTAAA
Organism: Scyllaea pelagica; assembly: GCA_031833965.1. Classification (NCBI taxonomy): domain Eukaryota; kingdom Metazoa; phylum Mollusca; class Gastropoda; order Nudibranchia; family Scyllaeidae; genus Scyllaea; species Scyllaea pelagica. The sequence continues at coordinate 13,484 of JAUEKY010279277.1, forward strand.
TATAACACCCTCTGTCCTATATTTTTGCCAATCAATAACCTGTGTTAAATCCAAGGCCTCCCGTGATTGCGCAAACTGTGCTCTCCCTGTTGCAAGAGAGATGGTTTTGATAACATCTGCGGAGACAATCAGGTCTCCGGGATAAAAGTCGTGTCTCCCTTTTTTCTGCATCATGACAGACTGTGTGATATTTGCCAAACGGGTAGTGATATTCAGGATGGAGGCTGGAGTCTTTGTGGTAGGGGTAACCTCCAGGAGCTGTTTGGCGTCCACGGATAACTGGAATACCTCAGGGCTGACACATCCTGACAGATCAGGACGAGTCCAAATTCCTCCAGTCAAGGAATACTTGTCTGCGAGGCAGTGCCTTGAGGCATTACCTGTTGAGAGGCATGCATAATAGTATAAATAATCATATGGTATTTAAAGAATATTCATTTATCTTTCATTTTGTATGGTTGACAAGTTAGTTTACTTCTCATATGATTGGTGATTCCATTTACTTTATCATAATTCCTTTGCTCTATTTCTTTCATGTGATTTTAAGAATGGAAGTATATAGTGAGTGTTCATAATCATTTTGATAATTTCATTATCCATTACCCCTTCATCATTGCAGTATAGGGCTGACTCTTCTTGAGTCATCTGGATCATGCCATAAGGCCATGTTGGTGATCAGTCCACTGTGACCATTAGGTGGTAGGATCTAACTTTGCCAGTACAGCAGCCTTGCAGCCTACTCTTTCCAATTCCCAACTGGTCGGGGATCTTTAACATGAGCAGCATGCACAGGGGACCTCAGAATATATTGTCTGTCTTCAATAGAACTATCCTCTTGATCCCATTTACCAACGTTACAAGGGTTAGTGGAGTGGCGTCAGGGGTTTTTTGTTGGGTTTTTAGTGATAAAAATCACGTAGTGAATTTTTTTGTCTACAGAGGGATCCAAACCCATGACCTTGTATTTCAGAGTCCAGAGCCATGACCACTAAGTCTCCATTCTAATCAAACTGGACATAATAGAAGCTAAGTAAGTGATATCAAGAGAGGAATATACTTGATATTTTTTGTTTCCTTGAAATACTTTCTTGAAGAAATTATGATCAAAGATTTCTTTAAATTATCCCAATTTATTCAAGATTCCTAAACTGAAAAGGCTATATATTAAGAATAAGATATTTGACATTCTAAATAGGGGTACACGGTGGCTCAGTGGTCATGCTCTGGCGCTAAAAATGAAGTGACGCAGGTTCGATTCCATCTGGGGAACAAGAATCACATAATGATTTTCAACGCTAATACCCAAAGAAAAACCCCGCATGCCATTCCCCTGATCCCTACAACATTGGTAGGTGGGATCTAGAGCCTAGTCCTATCAGAGACGGCTGATAAACCATGGAGGTTCCGTGTGCATGATGCGCACGTTAAAAAACCATTGGCAGTATTAAATCGAAAAGAGTAGGCCGCAAGGCTGCTGTTCAGGCAACACTGAAATCCTAACAGTATCACTCAAAGGTTCAAGTGGGCTGATAACCTGCTTGGCTTAATGGCATGATCCAGAGAAATTCTGCCTCAATAAGAGTCGGCCCTACACTGTAATGGTAAAAGGGTACTGGATAATGAAATGATGATGAAATGATTCTAAATACAAAGAAAAAAAAAGATTTCCATTACCACTGCAAATTGTTCAATCTTTTTAGCATTCAAAATGGGGATATATTATTTGGTGCACTGGTTTTGATAAAAATGCATAAACATAGCTGGCAATTAATATGATAACAATGCTCTGCTCTTTTTTTAATACTTGACTAGTCAGTGATCTAACAGTTCGTGCAGTGATTGACTATCACTCAATAGAAAATAAGTGGTGCATGTTTGAATACCTGTACCAGCTGCTCATAAATGCACACAGTATAAGATAAGTAGCTTACCTTCTTTAGAGCTAACAAGTAAAGAAGGTGTGGAAAAAAAATGTGCAAACTGCAATCTAAATTATTTTTAATTTCTAACAAATCAAAGGACAGTACTTGCAGTTTTCAATGCTTGATACAGGATGCACTTTCACCTTTATATGTAGAGTTCACTAAGATCATCGTTCTATTTATAGAGCTGTGTAAATTTACAATGGAATGGTTGGAAAATCATTGGAAATGATTAAATACAGTACCTTGTGTTTTGCCTGGGCATGGCTGTAGGTCAATCTGACCTACGGGAGTGTCGATCCACAAAATTTCACTGCCTGGGAAAGGATCATCTTCTTGTGCACAGTATCCAGAACCTACAATTTAATGACATTATGATAGAAGGAAAGAGAGGCAGATAATTAACATCTTTTGATATGTGATTGAGAGTAGATCATAGGCATATCTTGATTAAAGGATTTACACCACATGGGAATAGAGTGACCAATCATATTATGTCTATGATGTTGGCAAAAAAAAATTTAAGTGTATTCTATCAAAAGCTGCCTTGCATTATTTATCTTAGACTTCACTGAGTTTCAGTTTATTTTCATACTTTCCTCAGTAATCCCTATGCCTGTTTGGGACAATCTACAAACTCCTCAAAGAAATATATAAGCTGAATTGATGCTTTTGTCTATACTTCTGCAATTAACTTCAATTTGGAGGACAGAAAGAAGAGTATTAATAAAATTTCCATAAACAAAAACGCAGAGCTTCCGTACAACAGATTTGATTTCTACCCATAGGTTCAAAGGATTAGCTTTGAAGCACTTACCAATAGGAATGTTGCATAACTTTCCAGTATATGCAGAACTTACAGGACATTCACAAATGTAGTCGAGGTTGTCTAAGACAACACAAACTCCACCGTTGAAACAACTGATATCAGAGCAAGGGTTATGGATGGTGATTTCACAAGATGTCCCTGTGTATCCGCTGAAACAGTTACAACCATGCTGACCAAGCTCAGGAAGATTCTCACACGTGCCTGCAGAATGTAGATATGTCACATGCTTAAAGCTGGACTTAATAATTCATTCAAAGGTGCACACTAAAAAGTGATTGTTTCATTAGATCGGATTGTTTGTCTTTATAGTCTACCTTCTGGAAAGGCTTTTTGGTTTCATTGTTTTGTTTGTTAATATTTGTTGCCTGATTATCATAGGTTGAACTGTTACCACTTTATTTATCCTAAATGATTAGGTGCCTTGTAACACAACTGGCTTTGTCCCTTTGAAAAGCTAAATGCAAGGTTGCATTTTTTTATTCTGAAAACTTCCTCGCTCATGAGAGCCTTTTACAGCTATTGATGTTTAGGGCCGTAAAAAGGTTTTTCAAAAGTGTCTATCCTGTACCAACCTGATGAGGATCTCTATATCTCTTATATTCATATTATCTCACTTGCCACTGTCTTTCTCCATGTTGTTTTTGTCACCTTTTCTTTTAATTTACCCTCAGGACTTTTTTATTTTGTTTACCCAACCCCCTTCAACAAATTCAAAGGGATTGATCCCAGTTCCATCCATAGTCCTAATTGGTACCAAAGATAATGTGTTCCGCTTAAAAAAGGAGCCAAAGGCAGCATAAGGGAAAAAAGAAAGCCCTGACGCTATATTCAAATATGTGATCAGCCTATTGCACTACGTTGTGAATGGCATACAAAGAAGAATGAAGTAGCAGCATGGCCTGTTGATAGGCTGCACAACTTTTGTTTTTATCACCAGTTTTAATCTTTTTTGTTATTGTTTTGTTTTGTTATCAGATACCCTGTTGTACCGCCCAATGGGCAGTGTAGGGACCCGTCAGAATGTTTGATACCAGAATGTGTCAAATAGTACAAACCAAATCTCATATCAAACAAAAGCCAGGAAAGCTCTGAGCCAAGAGATTAATCTTTCTATTACCACAAAAAGATCTGACATGAAGCATTTCAGCAGTCTTAACATACTGAGATAAATTCAACATCAAATAAAGGTAAATAGATTATGCTTATATGACACTTAAGCTAACTAGATAACACTAGAGTTCAGCCTGGCACACACTCCTTGTCCTGGTTAAGAGCAGCATCTTTGTCATAAGTTCTTGTCTAGTCCTTTTCTACAATGTTTCATTCATCGTTTCCTTCATACTGTCTCATCCAAATATCTCTGCTCAAGTTAGGACAAGGAAAATTTGTATTAGATTTTAAGCATACAATACTCAAGTAACAAAGAACACATTTCATTGTATTCTCCTTTAAGTTATGTCACCTTGTTCACAAGGCCGTAGTGCACATGGATCTGCCAGAGTAATTTCTACTTCACAGTTCTTCCCCGTGTAGCCAGGAATACAGTTACAGACATAGTCTTGTCCATTCACAGAGGAATTGGGTGTGTCAGAGCAGTTAACATAGTGGACACAGAGGACATCACAGCTTCTATCACCTGTTGGTGAAAAAAAAAGCAAAAACAAAAAAACGTCAGAAGGCAAATTTTCTAAGAGGTGTAATCTTAGATTGATTTAATGTCTCATCATTACAACCACCCAAGTTTTCAAACATTGATATTGCATAGTATTAAAACTACCATGCTGCAATTAGATTGATGAGAGCATTCCACCATCATATGTTACAATAAAAAGCAATTCCATTTTCTTAGTAAAATTGTCTACCTAAGAGAACACAGTATCCACTAAATGTGCTCAAGACACTCAACAGAAAGTCTCAAGCCAACAGCAACACAAAATCTAGCCCATTCAATCTATTAGGTGCTAGTGTATCTTACCTCACACAGCAACAACGCTTTCACCTGCCAAGTGCTCATTTACACTTGAGTGGAGTGGGGGAAAATGTGAGCCAAGAGCCTTTTCCAAGGACTAAATTTTGCATCACAATTTTGCATTATACACAATGGGCTGGCTACCTGCTTGTCTTAATATCTTGGCTCAGAGTTTTCCTGACTTTTGCTTGATATCAGATTTGATTTGTATTTTTTGACACATTCTGGTGTCAAACATTAAGTCGGGTCCATACACTGGCTTCAGTCGGTACCGAAGGGAGTATGATAACAAAATAAAATTTTGCATTACAAGTGCAATGTTCTATTCTAGCTACAAAGACACACAAAGAAATACAGGAACTTCAAAAACTTAAAAAGAGAAAAGAATTCTTTTCCTGAAAATACAACAGTTGGGATGATATTTGGAGCACCTACTTGTAAAGGTAGCTTCTAGTTGGCCAGTCCATGCGACTGCATCATCAGAGGTAGAGTAAACCAGTTGGTATTCATTGGCGTGAACATCCACAGAGTCCAGTAAGCAGAGCTCACTGTCACTCAACTGGCTGTCGTGTATCTGAGACAAAAATATAAAAAAAAGATAGGAAACAAGTTGTCCTTGAAAAAGCTAAAATGCCATGTGACAACTGCAAACAAATATCATCTTCTAGTATTTTCATATTTTTGTCATTGCTTTATCTTTTTACTTATAAAAGACAAAATCTTTCAGTGTTTCATTATTATAACTAGTAAAATATTCACGCATCTTACTGCCATGCAAAATGCACCAAAAACTAAACAAACAACAAAATAGCTGTGGCTGGCCAAAACATTTTTTTCAAAGAAACAAGAATTATGTGTATCTGTTGCTATTGTATAACTTGACAAATTGATATTTAGGTGTTCAAGATTTTCATTGTTTATGCAGATAATATCTCTTTTTCAACAATAATTATGAATGCTTGCTGAACAAATTGAAAATCTATCAATCTTAAATAATTTCATTCATTTTTCATATTAATTTTCAGTGTGCAAAAATGACCCATCAATTAATAACTTGCACCTTAAATGGTGACGCCCCACATTTAGGTGGTAATCTAAGGAGATCTTTTCTGCTCTGAAACTCATCAATGCCCAGGGTCTTAATGACTGAGACCATCTGTCCGGCAGTTTTGACTGTCCAGAGGCAAGTGACGCCCTTGGGTGGAGCATCAGGATACCCAGGTGTAGCGATGATGGAATCCTCAGTGATGTCCCCTCCACAAACACCTGAACAGTGAAAATGATAAAGCATCATATCAAAGCAGCTTTAAAGAAATAATTACTTTATTTCTTAAATGCTCTGCCATCATTACTTTATCCTTTTCTTCTTAATGAAAAAGATAGAATCTTTGTTTCTTAAAATCATAGCTGGTATACCATCATTTACTGCTGTTTTTTTGTGTGTGGTCATAAACACCTTTCATCTTGAGAAAACCATTAGTTCACAGATGATATGTCTATGGAAAAGAGACCAATAAATGTGTTTGTTTTTTTTTCCAACATGCAAGTATTCATTTGATTTCTTCTCTGTGAGCGTAGCAGACAGGGGAAAAGACCTAGATATAATTAAGTTTGGACTTTAACATTGGAATTCTCTTATAAAAAAAAACACAAATCTATAAACTCATACAAAAAACGCACACACACACACACACACACACACACATACACACACACACACTCAAAAACACAAACACACAGACTCACATACACATTCACAAGACATGTACCTCTTGAAATAAAGCCATCTTTGAGAAAATAAAGAGGGTAGAGTATAACAGGACGGTGCAACAGGATTGCTTAGTTGCTCAATTAAATGTGGTGCTTTTGGGTAGGCAGTGCGGTTACAACAGGCAAAGGTTCCAATCCAGCAACATTTATCTTTGTCCTATTTCCTCTTCTCTGAAAAGGTTTTATCTTCTTTCAGCACCTTACTTATGCTACATCATGTATATTATGAAAATTATCATTAGTGCCTGCTTTGTTTCTATTTCACCAAAAAGGAAACGGTCATCATAATGATATAGATATAATAAAAACAATTTTAAATAATAATAGTGATAACAACAACAATAATATTAACAATGATGACGATAAAAATGATAATGATTATGATGATGATGACCATAACAACAAAAATAAATGTACCAATATTAATGGTAATGAGGAATAGCATTATATAGCTCATGACAGCGGCAAGGTCCTGCTCATTACAAGTACACAAAAACATCCCAGGATGATTACAAATTCAAAGCATGAAAGGCAATCAAAAACATAAACAAGAGAATTGAACACTCTGGCAAAAACAGCAGGCCAATCTAAAGTATATAAATTGTTTGATAGCTAAACTCTGAAAGATCAAAAGTTATAAAAATCATCTTGTTGACTGTTACACAGACAGAGAAGGATGTCGGTGTGATGTTTGACCAGATCCCAAACTTCGACCATCATATTAGCGATATTATAACAATTTTTTGTGACAATTTTAACATACCAATAACCAGATACTCCACTTCCATTTGGCAGAATTCCTTTATCATTAGAACTAGAACTGTCAAAATAAGGAACAACCTTCAAAAAATTGCAATAGTCTAAATGCATTTAAGAATTCAATTGATACAGAACTTCTCGATATTTTGTATGATTTTGACGAATGACTGCAAATTGTGACATATGACTCAGTTGATACAGATATTCATGATAATAATATGTATGGCTTTGACTAATGATTGCATAATATTATGATATTGTTTCTCTTAAAATCTATGTAATTTATATTTTGATGATATTCTGCTACTGTTATTAACTAATATTGTTGTTGCTATCATCATTATCATTTTTTTAATATTGCTCATTGGGCATTTAAGTTTAAGGACCCTGAGTCCAAACCTAAGCCCACATCCTTTATGATTATGATTATGATTAGAAAGTCTCACATCTTGAAATTGTACACAAAAACCTCATTGTTAATAATACAACCTGAATATGTTGCCTTGAATCCTTGTCTTTCCACATCATTGTCAGAATGGAAGTAGACTGTCAAACTGTTATCAACTGATGTGACAGTGACGGGAGAACCAATGTTTCCACACAACGTTCTCAATGTTTGACCTCTAGAGTCCTCCACCTGCAAGTCGATATGCAGGGTTTCAAACAGTAAATGGTTCCTATCTTTGAATTAATATGTCTCTAAAGAAATTCTCTCTCTCCCTCTCCCCCCCCCTCTCTCTCTCTCTCTCTGCGGGCGGTTGGCGGGAGCACTGGTGTGGTCCCACTTCTGTTAAGTGTGCTTTACTGTCATCCTCATCCATCTTTCC
>JAUEKY010279278.1:0-14280 GCA_031833965.1 Scyllaea pelagica
TATATATATATATATATATATATATATATGTGTGTGTGTGTGTGTGTGTGTGTGACCCGATTTCTCAAAACAGGCATTAAGTCTCGTTTTGACATATATAACCTCCTGCACTTTAAGCTTTAATTTGATACCAAAATCATAAAAATAAGTCAATTTACGGTTGAGGTATCAATAATTGAAGTGCATGGAGTTAGCACACCAATTTTAGAGAAAAACGCGTTTAAGTTGTGTGAGAGTATTAGGCAACAGAACCCATCCATTCCTATAAACTCCATAGATACAAGCATTTGTAAACCTATAATTGCTTGTCGTGTATAAGATTTAACAGTTTATGTCGTGGGCTTTCCAGCAATGTGGGCTTCATGTGCCTTTGGTTCTTGGCTATGCATAATACTTAAATTCTAAGGGGCAATCAATATAGAAATATTTGATTCCTTTTCATCAAAAACTTTCAAATATACGCATTTTTATGCTAATTGGTAGATTTTTTTGTGATATGGTCGCTATTTAAAATGAAAATTTGAAGGCCACAGATTTTGTTTCAACCAATATCCCAAATACCCTAGAATGGACCCCATTCACCTAAAACTTTGATTTTCTCAGTTTGGCTCCAGCGACTTAATACCTGGTTTGACAAATTGGGTCACACATATATATATATATATATATATATATATGTGTGTTTGTGTGTGTGTGTGTGTGTGTGTGTGTGTGTGTGTGTGTGTGTGTGTGTGTGTGTGTTTGTGCTTTTGGAACTGCTTCAGAAAAGCTGATTATATTTTGTACTTTAAACTAAAACACCATATTTCAAAACTTGCCATCTACAGATTCAGTCAGTGCTCATTGCCAGGATGGTATGGTAATTTACACAAAGAGTTTAGTTCAAGGAGTCCAATACAATGAAGAAAAACAAAAATAAAAAAAGCAATTCCTACTAAAAGTAAGAGGAGAGAAGTAGACTGCTATAATAACTAGGAGAGCATGATCCAGCACTGTTATGATGCAGCACTACAAGTACAAGTGATGACAGCAATATTTACAATGTGATATCTATGTACCTGTATGGGCAGGTGTTTTGCAAACATAGCTGTTGGCTGACACAGACACCTCTGTACAAGATTTTCCACAAATTTTCACTTCAGTCTCATCCTTCAGGAATCCTGAGCCCGACAGAGTCAAGATTTGGCCACCATTTGTTGAGCCTTTAGATATGATAAAATTCAATATATTCAATTACAGCACTTTTTGAAGGTTGATAAAAAGCTGACAGCCCATCATACTTTAGTCAAAATATGTCAACAGTGTCATTGCAAAACTACCTAATAACACTATACGTCTATGAATCAAAATTGTATGACAGTGCAGGAAGCTGCCTATTAACTCTATTTTTGAGAACATACTTTAAAGCTACCCTGCTACAATAAAATAGGTAAAAATGAAACCAAATGGCTACAATTCATTTTCATCATTTCATTATCCAGTACCCTTTTACCATTACAGTGTAGGGCCAAGTCTTATTGAGATGGAATTTCTCTGGATCATACCATTTAGTCAAGCAGGTGATCAGCCCACTGTGATCTTTTGGTGGTGGTGGTAGGATTTCAATTTTGTGGCCTACTCATTCAGTCAAGGGTTCTTCAAACTTGCGCAACATGTCTATAATAGGACTAGGTTCTAGATCCCACCTGACGATGTTCCAGAGATCAGGGGAGGGGCAGACAAGATTTTTCTTGGGGTTTTAGTGATAAAAATCACTATGTGGTTTTTGTCCCAATTTGGACTCGATCCTGTGTCACTTCATTTCAGTGCCAGAGTCATGACCACTTAGCCACCAAGTCCCTTAAAACATTGGCTACAATTAAAGAAAAAAATAAGACTATCACACCTTGAGAAATAATAAGACAAAGATGAAATTTTAGAATTTTAAAAAATGGGAGAAAACTTCACATTGCAATTACAAGATTAAGGAGTAGAAACACATTGCTAAAAATGAATAACTAAGACTGTAGCTATTCATCTGAAATTGAGATAAACACAAGTAAAGCTGGGCGCCCCACAAGACCAAGCAGGATCAAGACAAACATTGCCAGGCTACAATCATGAGTACAAAAATGAATTTGGACTGTTACCTAGTGTTGGGCTCACAGTAAAAGTACCAAGCTTGTAAGTAAACAGGATATCATCATTTGAAAGTCCACTTCCCAGAAGCACTTGAACAGAAAACTTCCCAGTGCTTTGAACTCCAGCTGTGCAGGTGATTGTGTTGCTAGTTGAAGAGGTCACCGAGCAAATCACTCCTCCAATCTGTTTGTTTGCATCAAGATGGAAGAAAGACATTTGTGATATCAGAAAGCATATAGAGCTCCACATCACTGAATAAGAAGATTGATAACATCTACACTGTCTGAAAGCATATCATGATGCATTTCAATGATTTTTTTCAATCTTTTTTTCAAATGATATACTTTTTCTGACCATATGAGATATTTAACATATTTCTCTAAGTCAGCATGTGTCTTTTACCAAAGTTGGTTGCCTTCAAAGCCAGGGAAAGAAATGTTTTTACAATCCAAAAAAAAAAAATCCCCTGAAAATTCAAATTTTCATGAATGCTGATTACCTTCACTTGAGGTGCTGATGCAAAGCCTTGACCTGAGATGGTGACTTGGGTATCTCTAAGTCCTTCACTGGGTGTGATACTGGTTATAACAGGAGTGGACTCTGATTTATAGTTTAAGGGCATACTGGGATAAGTCTGCTTGTTGGAAGTCACTTGAACATCATGAACGCCTGCAGGGTTGGCTGGCAAAATGCAAGTTACCTGAAAAGAATGAATGGCACTTGAACCTTCAGACCACTCTCAGGATGTCCAAAAGAAAGCAGTACCAATTGGAATAAGAATGCTATAACTATACCAATTGCTTTAGAGGAACAAATCATAAAGCATCACCATTCCATCCTTTACATTAGCAACTGCCATATAATGGGAGAGCTCTTAGAAATTGATATAGGCAAACTCTTTATGCTGGGGCATAGGACAGTACTAAATGATAAACTTGGATGGGTCCTGAACTTGATTACTTTAAAGACAGTTTATCAAAACCAGATATCTCATTTTTTAATTCAGCTTACTATACCCGCTGATGGTATTAGAATACGACTTATTTGACTGTTTTGATGATTTCCCGCTGGCTTTTGTGAATGTTTAAAAAGATGAAGCTTTTTTGGTTTTTTTTCATATTGTACTTAACTGATTGTGGAAAACATAGTATGTATCCTTCTGAAGTTATGAAAGACTGTTGTGAAACTAATAACAACAATCTAATGACTTTAAAGCTGATTTCTAGTATCAAATCAGTTCAGCTAAATACTGTTCGCCCTTAAACAAAAACTACAACAACTTTATGCTTTGTCTTGAAAAAGACAGAAATTGTATTATACAGTAAAAGTATACAATTGTCTTAACAATGAAAACAACAGTAGGCCTTTCTTATCTCTGTTCATGATGATACCACATTTGCTCGCACCTTTGATAAGTCAATGGACTGGATTGAACAGTTTACTCCGCCAACTTGAACTTCGGTATCATTCTCTACAAATCCATTGCCAGAGATAACCAGAGTAGCCCCTCCATGAATACTGCTCTCTGAGGGAGAACTGATAGATGCAGTGTTTTCACTGCGGACAACAGCCGTTGTTGCTGCATTTCCAAAATTGGGTATGTATACTGAGAGAGCATTGTCTCCCACTGGGAGTCTCCCAATAGTGCATGTAAAGCTGGTACCATCATTGGCTCCAGATACAGGACAGTCCACTCCACCAATTTTGACCACCGGGATGCTATTTTGTGAAGACAATTTTGCTCCTTCAAATGTGAGGATAACTGACACTGAAATGGGAAAAAAGAACTCTAGATAAAAATAAATGACATTTAGCAATACATTTATCAAATCTTTTTAACAGGTCCAATAACTTAACATGAATGATATGATCAAACAATGTAATGGGATTTTGATTTCCATTCTTAAACAGACAGAAGATGAAAAAAGAGCGTTTTGTTCATGCACTGCCAAATGTTTCACTCTATCTTTGTGCTTAATCACTGCTGAGTCAACACACATATATAATGTAATAGAGTGAATTGATGAAAAAATTAATAAAATGAAGAAGCTCAAATTGCCTTCATTGTCTTGATTAAAAGACTTCTAAGGTACTCATACACTGCTTTGTCTGGCTTACTCTCTTTTTTTTCTTCCATTTAAAAAAGCAGCTAGAATAAAGACCTTCAGCATTTTAGACATTCAGGAAAGATACTGATGCATTGCTGAGAGATATTATGGAGTCCTTAACCACCAGGAAAATCAAGATGAATTAGAGCAAGCATTTTTTTTTCCAAAGTGGAAGAAAAAAATTAATCATTAGTTTGAGAATAAGAAGAAAAGACTGTCTATATGGAGGAATTTATATTCATATACCTTTGATATAAGCATACAAGAGTTTACAAAGAACAAGATTTGTATTCATTCTATCAAAAGGAGACAATGACATGAAAGACACCAATCTTATGACGACTGCCTCAGGACAAAGGTACGTACCTCCATTTACTGAGCTTGGTGTGACAGAGTGCACTTCAGGTGTGTTTTCTACTGCCGTGGTAAAGGTACAAACAGACACATCACATTTTGCTTGGGTGTTTCTGACTGTCACTTGAAAAGGCATTTCCCCAATGAAACAACTGTCGGGAGCAGATTGGCAGGCAGTCTTGCAGACAATTTGGGTGTATGACACAGATTCAACTTGGCATGACAGTTTCTGGGAGAGAGAAAAATTGCCAAAAGAAAAGCTGCAAACATTTTTTAATATCGACGATTTATAGAGAGGTATCAAAGGAAGATACATTTTTTTAGCAATCCCATTCAACACTCACATTTTCGTTATAGTCCAAAAAAAAAACTAATCTGGGGTAGTTAATGTTAATGAAAATTTAATGGGATGGCATTTACAGAAATGATTGCAAAAGAATTGAAATGGTGCTATCAGCTTTTTCAGATCAACATTTATCTGGTTTTAGGGCTCCCTTGTTTTAACAACCTCAAGGCTGCTTATCTTTTTTAAAGAAGCCAAACCAATTGCAAACTAAATGAAATATTTTCTTACTCCAAATTCAACGATGATATCTTCAGTGTTTCCAACAAAACCAGCACCAGTTATGGTCACAAATGTACCTCCAACCTTTGAACCTGTTAAAATTCAATCAATGAAATTGAGAAAATTTCTGAAAATTCAGAGGACTGATGCTTGATATCAAGAATAGTAGGTATTCATCAGAGTAACCAAAGAATTGAAAAAAAATGAAAAGACAAACTTCAAGATTTTTATTTCAAATTCAAGATTACTTAACAGGAAATGTAATGGGTAATGTGAAGGCAAAATTGGCAATCAACATTGAATCTATACATTACGCATAATGAATAATGATTTTAAACCTTTTACTTTAATAAGATATATTTAAGAACTGATTTAGACCTCTCTGAACACCTTTTATTGTTTCAATATCTTTGCATTTGTTTCTAAAATGAGGAATTATTAAACTACTGCTGAGAGAAAATCGGTGGAAAATAAGCTGCAGGCTCTAAAGTTATCATACTCCCAAATGTACACAAGACGATATTCTAAAAGGTGGATTTATCTCACTTAATTTGACAAGACAATATTTGGAGTGAATTAGTGGTCATCTTAATTTGCTTTCATAAAATTGAACTGTTAGCATAAAAAAGCTATGTAAACAAGACGCCATAATCAACTTGAAAATAAAACTGATACATTTGTAATCTAAAAACAATGAGCTTATCAAATATTAACACACACACACACAACACACACACACACACACACACATATTTACAAACACAGGCACAAACACACACACACACACACACACACACACACACACACACACACACACACACACACACAAACATGCATTTATGTATACAGCTTTATGAGAGTTATCCCTGATACTTTTGTTACAAAGTTGGAAGCTTTAGATTTGTCAAGGCAGTTTATCAGTCCTTGATTTTATCTTGCGCCTGGTGGTAATACATTGTGATAACAACACCAAATTAATTTGTTGATATTTTTGGTCCTACCTTTGCTTGGTGTAATGCTGTTTACAATTGGAACCAATCCAAAGCCAAAGGATGAAACTGGCAGGGACATCAAAGCATAGCCCAAGTTGTGCACACGGACTCTGAAGCTATTGATTTCTAATAGCAAAATACAAAAATAACCATCATTAAACAATTTGAATAAACAAAATTGCTTGTGATGAACAGGCTCTGCAGAAAAAAACCCAGAAAAAAATACAGAGATCTCATCATTGAATAAAGCAATGTTTTTACTTGCTGGTCTCAAGTCAGTAAATACATGATTGTTTTCAATTTCTTCAATTAAAAGGCAGCACCCATCTGCTCAAAGATAAGCATCAGTGATTAAAAAGCTTTATCAAATCAAACTTGTAATCATGCGTCTAAATTTGAACTCCCCTCAAATTCAATTATGCTATCATTTTATTTGACAAAGCATTGAGACAAAAAGAATACGAACAAAATAATTCTCACCACCAATAGGAGGTTCACAAGATGGAGAAATTGTGAACTGGATAGAACTGGTTGAATCAGTTACAGTAGTACATCCATCCTTACCATAAAACACTTCGTTCTGACACACCTGTGATTGAAGTGCAAGAATTCATGTCATAATTTTACTTTTACAGATTACTTAACCTGCTAGGGGGAGATCTGAAGTTTAAAGGGAATCTTCAATATATAGAAAATTTTGATCCGCAAATGATATTTTTCTATCCTTTGTACCTTTCAAAATTGATTAAGTTACCAATGATGGGCAATACTTTCAGTCAAAGAAGATAAATGCACAAACCGCATTTCAAAACCACGACCACAAATTTGAAGATTATTCCTCTGTGTGTCTTTGAGGTTCTCATAATGATGTAAGCAATTGTAAACAAAAATTGTGCTTGAGCATTTCTAAAACAAAAGATGGAGCAATGCACAAAAAAAAAGACAAATCACGTTCATATCAATTCTTTCACTGCTTTGCTTTCTAACTGATATAATACTAAACCTCATAAAGAGTAGGCCTAATCTTAATTAGCTTGCCAGGAACAATAAGAGCAAAATTATACTAATCTGAGAACTGCAAGATATATTTATTTACCTATTATGGTTAAAGCAAAAATGGTAAAAGAAAAGCATTAACAGCTGCGAGGTTGACCCCTTTGCTACCACCGTCTTCTTTGCTGTAATCACGGAGCAAGATAACAATTTTGAGGATTTTTTTAGGTATTTCTTTGAATTACTTTCCGTTTCTTGTGTTAGATCTATTCAAAAAAGGATGTTAAACAATATTATTAGCATTATTTTCAATCTCATATCAATTATAATTTTGAGTACAGCTATTGTCAAGATTTTCTTGATTTATCAAAGCAAAGATGGCTAATGATGCTAATTTGTCCAAATGAAACAGTGATGATTCAAAAAACACTAGTAGAGAAAAATGAGATCCTCTCAATTGTGACTGGATAATGATAATATCCCTGACAATTTCTCAGGGTATCGGCAGTTTTGTAGCACTAAGGCCCTGAGAAAACCTTGGGCCTGGCTTTGACAGGTAGAAGACAATCTTATCACCCTCTGTCATTTTCTTACTTGAGTGCCAAGGTTTTCTCCACCAAGGGAGATTACATCATCAAATGATCCACTTGTACTGCTCTGCGTGTTGATAGATGGTGAAACGCATTTGAGGAATTTGAAGTTGAATCTGCCACTTTGCTCTGTAAGCACAGCATCGTCAACACATCCATCCAGACGAGAGGTGACAGGAGGGCATGCAAAGGATGGCGCTGTACCAGAGCCAGCTGAAATAAATAAAAGCAAAACATCAAGACTGATTGAAACACAACATTAAGTATCTTTGGTCATGTTATCTTTAGCTATGTTTGAGACAATTGTTAAATGAATCTTTATGCTTTCACATATCTGAGCATTAAAGAAAAGGGAAAGAATTCTGTGCTTTGGTAGGAATAATGTAAAATACAAAATATCTTCATTAGATTCAAGCAGTGATTTAGGTTTTTTAATTTTTTTTCCAGATTTTCATCCAGTGGCAAATTCTTGGTATTATGTGTGTTCTTAATCTTATTGTCTTTTTCAATATAATGGGAAAATGTCGTGATACTTCTGCCCCTTTTTTTTCTCCACAAAGAAAAGGACATTTGAAGTGGACTTGCCTCTCTTATTTCCTTTTTCTTCTTTACTTACTATTTTTCCATCTTCTGTTTTCTAATCTAATTACGGTAGACTTCAATCTTTATGTTATCTTGTTCCATTTATCTTCCAGTACTGTGAAAACATTAATTTAGCATTCCTATACATTATTCCTGCGCTTTTGACAAAAATGTGATATTTCATAATGAGGTCTTGATCTTAATGACATAAAATTTAGTAAGTGTAGGACTGCCCATGAATGCAAATATTCCTATACATCAATATTACAAAAAGTACATATAAGACTAGAGTATTACACATGATGATTTATGGATTTTCAAAGCAATAGGTGTGAAATCCTGATAATTTCTTCTTTAATGTATCAACCAAATGATTTTCTACCATTTTGTTTGAAAGTTGGTTCCATTCTATCAAGGTTTTTCATGGGTCATACCTGTATTGTAAAAGGCCTCTGATCCAAGCATTTTCACAGAGACTACATTGATACTAGACCCCAACGGTTCAACATTGATTGCGCCTTTAAAATACAGGCTTGCTCCAGAGTCCAAGTAGCTTGTCCAGTAGTAAACTTTGCCTGGCTTGGTGAAGGAATAACTAAAGGAGCCTTGAAGAGAATAAAGATTTTTTAATCAGTATTTAACCCAATTAATGTTGATTGCATGAATAAAAAAATTGAAATAATGAAACCCTCTCGGTTTTTGTTTTCTTTTTTTTTTTTTTTTTTGAAAATGCAAATCTAAGAAAAGGGTTAATGGAATTTTATTTGATTGTGCTGCTTTGTGGTCTAGAAGTAGACTTTTGAGCTTGGGATTGTAAGGTCACGGGTTCAATACCCCTGTCGGAGATGGCACAAAGTTGAGTCCTTGGAAAAGGCTCTTTACTCACATTTTCCCACCCCACTCAGGTGTGAATGAGTACCTGACCATGAAAAGCATTGTCTCGGTCTAGAAAAAAAATGTACTAGCACCCAGCAGCTGCATGTCTTGTACTATTTGTTTCATGTCCCTATGGATTGGGGAGCCTATTGTAAAGTGCTTTGAGCACGTTTAGTGGATATTGCGCTGTATGAATACTCTACCTTTTTTTATCATTACAATTAGAGGGTTTTCCTAGCCACAAGTGAAAACAATACTGAGCAAGTCATATCACAAGACAGCACAATAGAATTGATTTGTTCATTGGTGTGGGCAGTGCCATATTGAATCAGAGTGTTTCCATGATGAATGGGGTAAATACACTGTTCCATGTGAGGTTGAAAATGAAATGGATACAATGGAAAATGTCATCTAGTATACACCTTATCGTTAAATGGCCATAATTGTTTCATGAGAAAATGTTAGACAATGCTTTCTTTTGTGCCTCTATGTGTTAAAGGGTGTGTGGCAAAAATCTTCCACCAGTAAATAATCATCAAATCATTTTGACTTGTGGGAGATGAAATGATTAAAAGCGATCATCATGGACTCAAATATGCTTGTAATAGTCTAGGTGCTTACTTTCATAATTCTGAGCAATCCCTTTCAGGCTCAGATGAAAGTATATGAAGTTACTACTGAAAGTGTCTTGCATAGCATGAACTGCAAAATCATAGATAAGAGTAAGGAGCAATTGCTAGTCCATTGTAGAAAAAGAGTGATATTTGATACCTTCTCTGGTGTTTGGCCCTGATGAAAACCCTCCTGGCAGGCTGTTCAAGTCGTCTGCACTACGAGTTTGGTGCACTCCATACACGACATCACTCACATAGAAAGCAGCTTTCCAATGCCAGGTGACGATGTCACCAACATTTACTGTCAGGACATTCTTGTCCCAGGCATAGCCTGTTCCCATATCTATGAAAAATACAAGATGGACAAAATTAGATATCACTTTGTCAAAGTTTTCTGGGATTTAGCTTCAAGGACATTCCAATTCTGAACAGATCTTTAAAACAAAAAGACAGTTTTGGCCTACTTCAATTTTACAAACTTTCTTCTATCAAATAAGGAGAAGTAATTCTACCCAATCCTAATTCACCCTTTATCTTTTTATTGCCACTTTTCAGAAATTTGATTTTACAAAATAAGGAAAAGAAGAAAGAAATAACCCAGCTATTTGATTATATTCTATTTTCTACTGAAACAGCACTTTTGACATTAATTTTTCAATACTTGAAAAATAGGATTTGCAAAGGGTTACTTACATTTATGGGTGCCATTGGCAAAGATGTGATGATGCACACTTGTTTCAGATATGCGGCACACAACATTAGTAGAACTTGCTGAAGTGACTTCGCAACTGTGATCACCAACAAAAACTTCCAAGGAATCTTTACTAAAACCTTCTCCTTCAATGTATAAATCAGTGCCTCCATAAAGAGAGCCAAAATCTGGATGGATGGCATTCACTGTCAGAATGTAACTGATATCTGGAATGGAGTTTGTCCTGCAGAAAATAAGAGGACACAAGAACAGTGACATAATGTTTCAACAGGATGAAATGACAACATTGATGATATAATTATATTTCTAGAGCAAACTGTTGCTGGGGAGAAGTTGAATCTGCTTTTAAACTTTGAAGAGCTGTATCCTCACTGGCTTTACAACTTGATTCAGAATGTTTTAAGAATACCTGGAAAAGTTGTCTAAATCCAGATTATTTTCTTGTCTATCTATTTATTTATTTACCTAATTATCATCTCTTTATTGATACAGAAATCTTAAATGGGGTAACTTTCATATAAAACAAATCACAAAAAAGCCTACAAACATGTTTTAACAATGGTAGAGAAAAGTTTGTACATTTCCTCTCTTACCTTAGATCAGCAAAACCTTTCCCTTCTACATTGACCAACAGTTTATATTTCCCTTGAGGCAAAGATGGTAATTCAGCAATAATTTCAGAATCACTATATGAGTTGACTTTCAGCTGTTTTCCACCAAGAATGACAGGCATGGCAATACTTCCAAAACCAGACCCAGAAATCTGAATGAATTCTCCTCCTAAAGAATTCAAGGAAAAAGAAATTCCATTACCATAAAGATATATGAAAAAGGATCTGGTAGTCCCCATCTGGTTAAATTATTGAATAAAATTCATATGTTCACTGGCATAACAAATCATATCATAGCTTACCCAAACAGTAAAGAGAAAGAAGGCAATAGCCCTTAAAATCTCTGGATAGTAAGTTTAAGTCATCAATTTGTTAGCAGTGGTATCTTGGGAAATTGAACCATTCTAATTCTTATGAAGGCTCAGAGTAGTAGTATACTACAATCTCAGGACAGGCTCTGACTGACTGACTGGCTTATTGAAGAGACAAGGACTTGTAAATGCAGTACAGGTGTATTCAGGGGGATCACTCATACAATACCCTAACTCAGTTACTCACATGAGTTATCTGCCATACGCTAATTACATTCATTACTGTCAGAATCTAAGATATGCTTGAAAAATCATTCTGCATGCATTACATGTGAAAGCTATTTGTAAATATAATTTATCAATTAATTTAGAAAGTTAGTGGTATAGATTTTTAAGCACTCAATGAACAATTTCATGATTTTTAAGAATGCCTTACCTTGGACAGTGCTCCTTGTAACATTGATGGAAGCAATGATAGGGGTACTGGCTGGACTGTATTCAAAACTTCCAATACTTTTAGTGTTTCCAGCCTGAGTTATCTTTACATCAACAGTGGTAGTGCTTAGTGAAGCCTGTAAAGTTGTAATGACTAATGATAAAATCTCATAGTGAAATCTCAGATAATTCTTGCAACAAAAAGTTATTGATACTCTTTCCCTTGAGGCTGATCACAACAAATCTTAAGGCATAGTTCATTTTTTTACAAGATAATCTGTTTCCACCAATAAGGAAGAATCAGTTGTTTTTGCAAAACTTCAAAAGAAAGGAAAACTGAGCACATAAATCCTGAAGAATATAGTTTTGATGACACTTTCACTGTCAAAAACTGATAAATGGTAAAAATAAAAAAAATAAAATGTGTTACAATAGAGAAGATCTTCAAATTATTTTGTACAGCCAGAAAGCTTACCGCTCGTGGGGTAATGCAATCAATATGGGTCTCTGTAATGTTGATGATGATACATAGTCGTCCATCAATGGTAACCTGGGCATCAGGTGCAAAACCATAACCATCAAAGGACAAAATGGCACCACCTGTGTTATATTGAAACAAATCATATCATTATGCATTGAATGAAAATGGCATATCAACAATGACAACAGTATTTGAAAGTTGATTCTAGCTGTAGCTTGTATACAAATGTGAAGCCTATCATGCAGGATTTCTTGTCTTGCCAGGGACACATTATTTGATAATCATTTAAAGCCTTATAGTTTGGCATTAAGTCTTAAAATTGGTTAATAAATGTTTTCACTGATTAATCAGCTAAGATTTCTTTGTAAGAAGTCAGAAGAATGTATGTGAAAGAAAGCTTTTTCTTTCTTTAATCTACACAGTATAATATAATGAGTATCGCTATCAAAATTTGGTTGCATTCATATCATATATTAAAAAAAAAAAGAGTTTCAAGATTTTGAAAATAACAGTTTTACCATAGACATTGCGAATACCCTATTGCATTTAATGATAAAGCAATCTGTTGTTTCAATACATAGTGGACAAATAAACTAGAGGGTATTGATCCCATTTATTATCAATAAATATGAATTTTATACCCCATGCTCAGTTTTAGCGCGCTCACCCTCTAGACTTCCAGAAGACGGTGAGAAAGGGGTCACACCGTAAACAAATGTGAACTCAACATCTCCTGAAGCAAGACCTTTATCTTTCACATTCACGCTCACACCCACTGGTCCTGTGGGTCCATTCAACACAGTGCAAGTAATACTGCCAGTCGTGGCTGCTGTTACAGCACAGGGTGTCTCTCCCAGCATGACCTTATTGTTTAATTGGTTTGCATCAAATCCAGAGCCAGATATGGTAACACTTGCACCTTGGGAGCCTAGAGAAATAGATATAAAATCATATAAAGAACATCTGTGATGCCTTGGATTGTCTTCATGCTAAGAGTATTCTTCTTATAAGAACAGTTTATAGAAACCAGTTATGATTGGATAGTCACAGCAACAAATCTATTTACAACTGGGAGAATTGTTTTCTCTTGAACCAAAGGTAGGTTATTCAAAGAAAGATATATGAGAGTTTTAATCTCAATTGAATACATGATTTCTCAAGAAGATCAAAACACCAGCCTAAAGTTTTCTTTCAGAGTCTTTAGAGTCTTGTAATTTTATCCTTCTGTCACAAATATTTTATCTTTAAAAAAAAACCATTCACAGTAAAGACAAGTACAAAATAAGACATTATCAACCCTTTTTACTACAACTGGTAAACATAAGCAAATAGATTAACTTGATAGACCATTCCCACAAAAAAAGGATATAATCCTTAATTTCTCACTTTTCATGTCTCACTCTCAATCTTATTAGAGATTTAGTTCATTAAACCTACCAAATTCTTAGAAGATTAAGCCAATGATTGATAGCAGCCTTACCACTGGATGGATCAATTCCTGAGATTGTAGGTGTTGAATCCTGACTGAAGGCAAAAGCACAGTTTGAGCCACTGGCACACCGAGTTGGAATGTCATTAATGAAAACAAGGACTTGAGGACTGGTGTGGTGAGTGCGGAGCAAGTCACCCATAATGGGAGAGTGCCAAAGACCTCCGTCCTGTAGAGTGGTCACTTGTGCTTCTACTTCAACACCGGTGAGCTGGCTTATGTCCACCTGAAAAAGGTTGAAACACAGAAATGACAACAAAATATCGCTTTCCATTTCATGTGCTCTTTTTTGCTTTTCTATCTCTATCCATTGCCTCTAATTGCAGCTACAGTGCTGGCTGTACAAACATCTCCCAACCACACACACAGAATCTCTCTCCCTCTCTCTCTCTCTCTCTCTCTCTCTCTCTCTCTCTCTCTCTCTCTCTCTCTCTCTCTCTCTCTCT
>JAUEKY010279389.1:0-14276 GCA_031833965.1 Scyllaea pelagica
AGACTCTGGATAGAGATCAGTGGCGAAAGTTTGTTCATAACAGCTAACCTTACACCGAAAGGTATAATAGGTTCAACATTAAAGAAAGAAAGAAAGAAAGACTTAGCTGTTAACTAACTACTTGGCTAACAGAACAGCCCATAACAACTGGTATTCAGAAATTAATGTGCAATGTTGGTTGTTCAGAGATCATAGTTCACTTCTCAAACTCAAAGAATTAAAACACTACAAAAAAAAGGCCACAAAAAGTGCTCATAACATTTAAAAACGTTTTAACGTTTAAGGCCAGTTTCAAGACTTTTAGGTCATATTATCTGTGGCTCCACACTGGCTTTGGTCGGTACAACAGGGAAATGATAAACAAATTATTGTGGCGTGGAGCACTCTGGATCAACATGTTAATGTACTGTCACAGAGATCAGGCCTGTAAATCACCTTTGAAGAAATAATCTGAAAATGTTTTGCCCTACCAAAACTGATGTAACTCATCAATGCACACAACGTAAATAAATACAAGGCAAGAAACATAGAACACCATTTAGTAGCCCAACCAATCACAAAATCAACACTAACACAAAAACCTTTTTAAGTTTTTATTTGAAAACAAGCAGCCTCCATAAAAACAAATACTGTGTAACAAGTAAGGTTAGAGGGTAGATTTGAGGATTCAGACATGTTTTACAAAAGTAAGAGTGACTACAAAAGATCGAATTTTGAGTTGCATGCTTGCAAGCCAAAATCAGATAAAGAAAAATTAAATATATACCAAATCTCAATCATAATCCTAACAAAATGATCTATATTGTGGGAAAAAAATCAATAAATAATATATAACATGCCTACTTTGATTGCGCTAAGCAAGTCAAGTTTATTGGAAAAGAAAACCATGTACACATAACAATTTATGCATTGTCCACCTTGAACATATGTTGCATGAGTTCTACAACACGGTTACTGTAGCCAACTTCATTGTCATACCTGAAAATGAAAACAAAAATTCAAGATTAGCACAGACTTACACTGAATTCTGGTAAAAAATATTTTTGCTTTTATAATTAAGCCTGGGGAAAAGGATTCTGCTACTGCTAGGATGAAACATACACAAGGACAGACCTACAAGGACTAACCATGAATTTCAGAATCTGTATAAGTTGATTTTGCTTTGTTGGATTGTGGATTATACTGAGCATCCACAAGGCAAAAATAAATAAGATGGTATTGCTTATCAGACGAGGAAAATGAAAAGATCCTGGTACAATTTTACACAAATATAGCAGCAACTACTGCTGCAGGATCATCCAACAAGCGGAACCTCACAAAGTCAACCCATTTTTTCACTCTTCAATGTAAACTGTTAAGAAGACAGAATATCTAAATAAAAATGAGTTCAATTTTTTTCTAACTGTGCCCTACAGCTATAGCAAGACTCCTTTGCAAAAGGATATCATTTAAGGGAGTTGCTTTTGATGAACAGGCACTGTGCACACAAAAAAAAGAGTAAATTTGGGGCTAAAGGGAGGAAAGATTGTCAGGACTTGGAAATGTGAGAGATTAACTTTTATTCCCAACTCTAACAAATTATCATTTTCAATCATTGTCCAGCCCCTGGTCACTGTTAGAGCTGATTCTAGGCCTTCCAATTTCCACATCCATTCAACATCATATAAATTTGTTTGTTTGTTTATCATTTCCCTTTTGTACCGACCAGAGCCAGTGTAGGGACCAGACATAGTGTTTGACACCAGACTGTGTCAAAAAAACAAAAAACAAAAAAAAAAACAACCCAATCTGATATCAAACAAAATTCAGGAAACACTCTGAGCCAAGAGACTAAGGCAAGCAGATGGCTAGCCCACTGTGCCCACTCTTGAATGACTCAAAGATACATATTGAGGTGTACATCTAGGAAGGTCAAACAAATCTTAATATAGCCTGAGATTGGACTTGCAGCCTTATCTATAAAAAAATAAGCTGCTTAGCCACTACAATCATAGTCCAGTCCCTGGTCACTGTGAGAGCTGATTCTAGGCCTTCCAATTTCCACATCTATTCAACATCATATAAATTGATATGTTCTATTTCTTTACCAATCAATGAAGCTGAGTGAATACATTTATTCTCAGCAATTGATTTGTAGCATGGAACCAAAGGCATCATTTTGTGATTCCATATTTTGATACATGCAAGAAAATGTTAATGGCAGAGTTTGAAACAGAAAAAACAAGCTCTTCTTTTCCAAGCAGTTCCATTTTCATAATAAAGATAAGTATATGTTCACTTGGAGATTTAACAGGGTAGAAAATCTCTCAATTAAATGAGCAGCTATTGAGTTGTCTAGTAAAGTATGATGCGAGGCAAGATAAGGTTGATGGTAAATTAAGTTGTGAGCAATTAACAATAGCCAATCTAAACAGTTTACCGTAAACCCGTTTGCTGGAGAAAGAAAAACCCAAGGACCTCCTAGCAAGAAATCGGTAAAACGGGATATTTGGATTTTATTGGAATAAGTGGCAGGTCTGAGATCAGCCAATCATGGTGGTGGGATTTAAATTGCCCAGACAGCAGCCTACTGTATTCAGGGATGTAAATGCAGCATGAAAAAAATTCTGAACTTTTGAGGGGAAAATTTCAAGAATGAAATATTTTGAGGAAAAGTTACAATTACTGTCCATCTGAATCTATTTCTAGACAAATTATCAACACTGTTAATTGGTTTTGATGTGCCTACAATTTTTTAGAGCCATGGGGCTATCTAGAATCGGACATTTTTATCAAACTTCTTAACAAGGTCAAACTTCTACTTCAAAACAACAATAAATATAAAGTACTTCACAATCAACAAACTTTAGATTCACTGAATTAAATGCCATGAGATAGTCATCCACAACAGATGTGATAATAGCTCTGAAAATTATCTGAAATTCTGATTTTCTGAGCTCTCTAAATCCTTAGTACTTCAGAATAAAAAAATCTGAAATTTGATTGTGGGAATTGCATGAGTGGTAAATAGCAGATGATGCTTATTTCCCCAATGGAAATCTACAATAACCGACAAGACTTCATACATCTAAATGAAATAATGAATGTAAGTGCTATCTTCACAGCAAAGGTAAAATGTGGAGACAGAATCTAAAAATGATATTAGGAGGGAGGGAAAACAAAATAGAATAATTAATTGGGGAAAATTCAAAATTTCCAAAATTCTGAAATCAGATTATTTATGAAACATTTACATCCCTATGTTTTGTAAAGAGTTCTTCAGTGTATCAACAGAGCCTAGGAATTCATTGTCCAATCTCCATAAGGACTAGGCTCTTGATCCCACCAACTCATTTTGCAGGGATCAGTGGAGTGGCCTATATTTTTTTGTCCCCTGAGAGATTTGAACTTATTACCTCTTGTTTTAGTCCAAAGCCATGACCTTTGTGTCCCCAAAATGTTTGTATGGATGTTAAAATATTGCACGGTTAGGGTTGTTTTTTTTTCCATTCATTCATCTCTGATTTTAAACAATTTCTAATGTATACAAATGAAAAGTTAACCATTATATAGGTCTTACCATGATACAAGTTTCACAAAGTTGTCATTGAGAGCAATGCCAGCCTTAGCATCAAAGATTGAGCTGTGAGTATCACCACAAAAGTCCTGAGAGACAACATCTTCATCTGTGTATCCCAAAATGCCTTTCAATGGCCCATCAGCAGCAGCCTTGACAGTCTTCTTGATGTCATCATAAGAAACCTAGACCAACCAAAAGTGTCATTTGAAATTTATCAAGGAAAAGCGTCTTACTTCCATTCAAGGGGTTAATATAACATAATACTAATCATGTATTCATCTAACTTGACTTTTGAATTTGTTCCTTAATTTCTTTCCAGTGATTGGGACTGAATATTGAAAAGGCTTGTTCTTTCCCTACATAATATTTGCGGCTTTCCTCCTGATGCCAGTGGCAATGCTAAAAGAGAAAGAGTTAACAGACAAATGGTATGTTATTTACAATTATTACTTAATTTATCAACATATCCCTAGCCCCGACAAGGTAAAAACTTCTGTGGATGTTTTCTTACCCCTTTGCCTAGTTTGCATGTAAGATCTACAACAGAAACATCAGGAACAGGAACACGGAAAGCCATCCCAGTCAATTTCCTGAAATACAGAAAGTGACACATTACAAGCAAACAATACTGACGTTTTCCAGGGGTTGAAAGGGATATATGTAATGACCATAAGCATAAGAAAGATCTATCATTAATGAAAAACTGTTTCCCTCTTTGGGTACTTCATATCCTCAAGTATTTTCCAAGACAACTTGGAAAAAAAACCCAACTATTGCAAAGAGCTATTCCTCAAACAAAAAAAAGAATTGAAATCACAACTTCAATAAATTTTAGATGTGCTCACAATGGAAAACTAGAATGTCGAAGAAATATAATCTAAAAAACTTTTTGAATACACTGAAACCTTTTTATACCGCCGCCAGCCTTGGGAACATTAAAAAGTCAACTGAGAAAAACTTTTCTCTGCCAATATAAGATTGAATAAGATTACAACACAATATGTGGAAAGAAATGGAATAAAGGGTTGACACGATAGGGACAGTGAGAGTTGCGCTACCCACACATAGACATGATCTTCTTGTACCAGGTTGGTGGATGCATAAGTGAAGGTAAGAAGAGTGGGTTTGAACTACATTAATAGTTTTAAGCTGGCAATATTTTCTATGTCAAATTAAGTTATTTACCCTGCTAAGCACTGGCTGATATTAGATGGCATTTTAAAGAATACACATCATACACACCAGAATATACAAAAAAAGTATATTATCGTCAATCTTTTAGTTTAGCCAGCACATATGCATCAAATTGTTATTCAAATGCATGAGGCTATTATTGAAGAGAGTGCAACATAGGTAAAAAATATTTTCCCCACTTGCATCAAAATAATTTATTTCTATAATAAAACAAAATAGAAAAGCAATTTTACCCATTCATTTCTGGAATAACTTTGCCGACAGCCTTCGCAGCACCAGTTGAGGATGGGATGATGTTTTGGAAGGCTCCACGACCTCCACGCCAATCCTGAACAGATGAAAATCAGAAAATTTCTCAGATCTGTCAAAAGTTTGCCTTCATTTTTCAAAATAAATGAAAGCAAAAATGACAAGCTAAGCACTGACCAAAAAAAACAAACAAAACAGCTTGCAAGCGATGAGTTGTCAACCAGAAAACCTAAAACCCATTGGTTCAAAGAAAACCAGGCCAACTTTCAGAACTACAAAGTATTGCTACTTGCTAGAAAGAATAAGTTCAGCCAGCAGGACTTCAATTCTCAAGACAAAAAGCCAGCGTACAGGTATATGCCTGCAAATTTTCACCCTTGACCATCCCAACTTGATTATCATGTTAAATTTTATTTGAATTTGTGTGATCATGAATAAAAGAAAATTCAATGTCTTTATTCTTTCACAAAAACAAAGGGATGAATAAAGAACCCCTGTGGGAACTAAAAAAATTTTTGTAACATTTGTGAATAATTTGAGAGATTTACTTAAATGATAAAGCTTTGGCAAGTGATCTAGAAGAGAAATTACAAACTTAACATAATCTTACCTTAGAGCTGGGTCCATCAACTGTCTTCTGTGTGGCTGTAATAGCATGGACTGTTGTCATCAAACCCTCCACAATAGTGAAGTTTTCATGAATGACTTTGACAAGAGGAGCCAGACAGTTAGTGGTGCAGGAGGCGTTACTGACTACTGACATGTCTTTTTTGTAGTTTTGTTCATTCACACCCATCACAAACATGGGAGCATCAGCTGATGGAGCAGAGATGATGACTTTTGAGGCACCACCCTCAATGTGAACCTGCAATGAACATCATTATAATTTATAAAGTCTTCTAAAGTGACTACAAAGAGAGCTAGGCAGTGCAATTATATATGAATTATATTTCAAACAAATTTGTTTAAAAAATGTATGCTCACTTATCTAGGAATATGTATATTGACATTCTTTTCCTATGCGGTGCAAACAACGGAGACGCAATCAACAGATTTGTCAAGATCCCCACCACAACAAGACAAAATGCTATTTTCTTTAACATTATTGGATTATACACCTCTATAACCAATGATATCAAAACCCCTCAATTTAGTAAATTATCACACCCCCGTCACAAATGAATTCATATACAAAGAACTGGGGAAAAAAATCCCCATTAATCAACAAGCAAACACCCTGGAAAATTAAATATTTTTATAAAGTCCCAATTGGAAGCAACAACGGCACCAAGGTGTGAACTCAGCCTCCTCCTCCTATCCTAAATTCAAGAACTCATTGCCTGAAAGATTTGCTGTTTGTAAAAGTTCAAGATACACAGAAAACACGAAAAAAAGATATATATGTAAAAGCTTTGCCAGCAATAGTCTTACGATATCAATCCAAGAACAGTAGATTTCCTCAACACCACTTTTGATTTTAACACAAGAACCAACAGATCCTACATGAAACCTTGCAACATTGCCATTCTTAGAACAGTTTTGAAATGTCACTTTCATCAGATTGAACCCTATTTAAAAAAAGAATGAATTGAATACTAATATACTTCAAATGTGTAAGTGTGACAAAAGTGCTTCAGCAATGTTAATGGTTAAAGTTGATCAATAAAAAAATCAATGTGAAACTTACTTTCCTCATGAGGCAGGTGAAAAATAAGGATTAAAAAGCAACTGATATCATGTGACATTGAATCAATCCTTTATCATATATCAAAGAATTGTATGAACTGTCATGCAGCCCTCACTGCTTCAAGTGTGATTATCTTAAAACTTTTTCACTTTCCTCAAGGCAAAAACAGTTGGGACATATTTTCGGCTTAGTGCATTCCCTCATAACTAGCCAATCTTGAGGGGAAAAAATGAGCAGAAAACTTACCTTTGCCTTGTCGATAGTGGTAAACACACCTGTCGATTCTACCACATAGTTTGCCCCTGTTGATTTCCAGTCAATCTTTGCTGGCTCACGCCTGTGGGTTAAGTGTATATGATGCACTTTTATTGGTGGGAATTATTCAATTTGTGGACCAATCGGTGATGAAAAAAAAAGGCTCTTCCTGGCTAAGACATTTTTTACAATTCAAAGTCATTTCTATGTGGGTTGACAAAATCCAAGTCGCCTGAATGGAAAAGTTGTAGAAAACTAATTGAAATATATAGTGCTGCATGTTGAAAGACTATTGATTGCAAACAGTTACATTTTAAACACTTTTTCAAAAATAATAAAGGCTGCACATCTGGACTATTAATTATGCAAAGTAAAAATGGCACCATCTGATATAGTCATTACTCTCTCAAAAAGTCAACTTGCTGCCATAGAGATAAACTGGGGGCTCATTCAAATCTCACCCATTCCAATACTGACACTAGCCCCATCAGTCTTAGCATTATTTCCATAATGACTTTTCAGCTAATCTGAGCTTATATCCTACATTATAGCCAAGATTTAAAACCAGCGACAAGAGCTCTTTTATAAAGAATCAGCTGTCATGTAAAGAACACTAACATAAAATTTCTTAAGCAGCCACAATTCCAAGTATCCTAGCGTAACATTTGAGTGAGCCCTTGATACATATTTTCAAAAATAGAGCCGGGTGCATACATACTCCGCCTGTAGTGGTTGTTGTGCAGCGTATCTTTGTAGATAAGGCTGCAAGTCCAATCTCAAGTACAGTAAAATTTGTTTTGACTTCACTAGATGTACACCTTAATGTGTGTTTTCTTTGAAGCATTCAAGAGTGGGCACAGTAAGCTAGCCACCAGCTTGTCTTAATCTATCAGCTCAGAGTTTTCCTGACTTGTTTGATACCAGATTAAACCATCTCCACATTTTTGACACATTGTAGAGTCAAATATTATGTCGGGTGCCTACACTGCCACAGGGGGTACAAAGGGGAACTGATAAAACAAAACAAGCATACATACTCAGCAAAGATCATGATTGACTGGCCGTTGATAATAAGTTTGTTGTCTTGTGTGGTTACAGTGCCATTGAATCTGCCATGTGTGGAGTCATACTTGAACATGTAAACCTAAGAGGAAAAAATTAATATTTTTTATATCTAACACTAACAATATTCAAGTAGTTAAGAAAGATTTGCATCAATCAATTTTTTGTTACGTCATCCACAAGTATCTAATTCTTCCAATAGAATTCTTAATTGATACATTAACTTGATATAATTAGCTAATTGCACTTTTCTCAACACCTAGTAAGCGATTCCCATCAAAGGTGGAGCTTTCTGGGGTGCTACAGCATGATACTAAATAGTTATGGGATATAAATGCAAACTTAACTACTATAAAAAAAAGAAACTGAATTTTACTGGAAAATCTACTTAACGAATTGCAAGTTTTCTATCCCCAATGGTCAAGTATTGAAATCTGAACATTCTATTTTTGAGTTTTAAGTCACAGAATCAATCCAGAACAATTCAATGATTGCACAAGCCCTTCAAACTTATACTCTTATCAAAATTAAATCAAAGGACGATTGTTGAGGGAAACTGAAAAAGTTATCATGGAAGTCTTATCAAAAAGAAACTGGATCTTTTCATATGTTTTATGTCAATACTTCCAGTTAAGGGGAATCCAAACTACTTTCACATGATAAGTGGACATAGTTTAAAACCTGTTTCTTAACTTTGATTTAAGGCACAATAGCCCTTTGTCATTTCAAGTCAAAATTAAATTCAGATATTTGATAGTTAAATTGGCTCAACCAGTGAGGAAGGAGACGATGCTTTTTTTCTCAAACCAGCCCCTACCAACTGAACTGATATTTTGAACGCTTCCATGAACTAATCCATTGCAAATCTTGATCCTGAGAATATAAAATTCAGATAAGACTGGATAGTATAGGTACTTATTTAAAGAAACGTGAGTAGAGAAATCAATTAGTAAAACTCTAAAATCAGATAAGTTCTGAAAGATCTAGGCATACATCATTCTGCTTGTCTCTCCGATGGCTCCAAGAAGTTCATTCACATTCAACTTTCCAATTCTCTTCATTACTTTTTCTGCTTTTTTTCTGTCCACGACTTTTTAATTCAGGTGTGAAAATCCATGTTTTAAAGTCTAAATCTATTTCAGCATTTTATCTCGTTTCACACTTGCATGATGAACAAACTTTTAGCTAGTAGCTTTGCAATTCTGAATTTTCTAATTGGTAAGGACTGTCTAGAGTAGTCCAGCTAAATCCTCATGTCTATTGAATAGCCATTCACTGCATGATTGCAGTGTTATATTTGCAAATGATGGAAATACATGCTTCAAGATATATGAAATTTTTAAAAACTTGTTTTATTGTGTCTCCTGATCAGATTTCAACTCATTTCTAAACTTGACCCAAACTTACCTTACCACCCACTTTTGTATGTTTCATGTCACCATCCATGTACCTAGCAAGATCACCTGTCAATGCCCATTACAGTTATAGCCTGGCCACTTCCATTTTTAATCGCCGCTTTTCACTTCTTTTAAATCTAAAGACTGGAAATCGCGTATGAAATGAACGACTACAATACACTTCAAATGAGATTAGACAAGAAGCTTTCTGACAGTGTTTCTACTTTTTTTTTACTTAAAACCCTTGCAACTCAACTGTTCAAAAACTACCGTAATTGTATGCATTTTTCACCAACATTTTTCAAACATTTAGATTAGGCAACATTCAGGACTTGAACCCTTTGCATATAAAGCAGCAAGAACGTTTAAGGACAGCTAACAATTGAAATGGTTAAGAATATAAACCGAAATAAGAAAAGATAAACTGATGACACCTAGTGTAACAGATCTCTACATTTACAATACACCCTAACATATTTTAGTCTACATTTTTGCCAAAACATCATCCTCCATCCTCTACTAGATTAAATTGAATTACACTAAGGAAAATTCTTTTGATTACACTCAAAGTTTTCACATGCAAACAAGACATTTGGAGAGTTTTTGAAGATCACCCAATGACTTTATCTTAAGTTATTTCATGACAGATTATCAAAAATTATTTGTCCTGTTTTTGCAGTCATGCCCCTATTCTTTAGGGGACCAAGCTATTTATTCTAAAACAACTAGGGTGGGATTTGGTTAATTCAAACTCAATGCCATATTATAAGAATTATTTCAAAATCAGCAACGATATTCTTAAATACATACCATGTAGTCTAGACTGATGAAAGGATCATTGATTCCTACCACATTGACCCCCTTTGCCAGGGCAGCACGAAGTGTGAGACGGCCGATGCGACCAAACCTGGAGTAAAAATGATTTATAACCTTTAATCTGAATCTTTTTAAAAAAGGGAAATATATCATAACTACAAAATGGATTACTCTCAAACTACTTATAATCACTTCTACTCTGCCATCTCAATGGACATCCTGTTGAAAGAATTGAGACTAAAAAAAAATGATAATTCATCCTCCTGCTATTTAATTTATTGATCCAGCAAGTAACATAGACATGTTCTCTATTCCTCGGAATACTCTCCAGCTGGCATCATTCTCTTTGACAATAGATTGAATTATTCTCTT
Organism: Scyllaea pelagica; assembly: GCA_031833965.1. Classification (NCBI taxonomy): domain Eukaryota; kingdom Metazoa; phylum Mollusca; class Gastropoda; order Nudibranchia; family Scyllaeidae; genus Scyllaea; species Scyllaea pelagica. Next base: position 10,592 of record JAUEKY010279389.1, read on the forward strand.
TGATAATAGATTGAACTAAACAGGTGAAAAATGGAAATCTCTTATTTGAATTTTCAATGGACAACAGCTCTTAGCAGAATGGCCACCTGCTCATCATTGTCTCTTAGCCATGTACACTTGAGTTACGTGTCAGTGTAGACCCAGTTGAGGAGCTGTGTCTGAACAAACCAGTTTTCCACTCAGCATGGCATTGGTATTTCCATTACTCCAGACAAAATTTCTTTGCCGAAACTAATAGGATAGAATCTACATAGAATAGGAAGGTACTTGACCCTATCATAAAACCAAGAGGTGTTAGTTCTTGGAGGCTGATCAGCCTACTGTATTCACCAGAGAAGTAGGGCGTTTGTGGGGGGAAACTTATATCAAAGATGTTAGATTTGATAAGCAGGAAAAGCTTATATAGATGAAGTGTCATAACTGAAATGAAGCTCATTTATTTAGCCAAGGCGCATTAGATCAGCATCCTACATCGCCTAAGAGGTTTCATTCTTGGCACTTACCCATTGATTCCAACTTTCAGTTCAGGCATTTTGTGATCTGGAATAATTTTATTTAAAAAAGTTAGGTTGGATATTAAATGAGTACATACTACATTAACAATTTAATTAATGAAATATGACTGCAAAAAAAGGGAGTGCGATCTCCATAAAATCTTTTTTGAGAAAATGATAGGAGGCTATGAAGGTAGAATCTACGTTACACAATGAAATATTTATTCAAAAAGGGTTCATATCTATATTCTAAACTATCAGACAAATTTACCTATTTGTAAACACACTTATGGAAATGAAGACCGGATCAAGTAATTCACTACTTCTCGGGAAGAGATGGCAGAGTCAAATGAAGTGACAGATCTGATGGTGGACTGCCGGTTCGCTAGACTACGTGCACTGCATTCAGCTTTCGTCAGTGAACTTGCAGGCTACAAATTTAACCTTGCACGCAAGGTCATCTCCTGACCTTGTAACCTTGAGTTAGACATGATATGATTGGCTTCGTGGCGAACAGCCGAATAATTAACCCGTTCTATATCAGTCTTCACAGTCGACTAGCATTATTTCAGAAGAAGATTGCAAACATTGAAATAAAATAACGATTGATAGATTTGAAATAGAGGAATTAAAATAAGAAGATGCGCAGTCCAAGCTCGAACCTAAGACGCCGGTCGTGAAAATCACCACTGCATTCAAGTATAGAGATGGAATCAAGAAGTTTGATAAACAAACAAAAAAATAAAGTCACAGCAATTATACACAAGAATGCAGTTTGCAACAAAACTGTACAATTACCTTCAATAGGTCAGGCCCCGACAGAGAGATGATCGTGGAAAGAACAAGCTGATGAAGACGAAGACAGGTGTAAAAAAGTGTGCGTATTTGATCTCGATTTGGAGCAAATAGTCGTTGACAAAATTTAAGAGACGAGTATGGGTACTCTGATCTAATCCTTTAATTCCTTTCCCTTCCACTTAAAAAGTTATGCCCTATATATGATTAGGACCTATTTTTATTCAACTAGATGAGTAAATTCAAATTTGTTCTGCATTGTATTTGAAAGATCCAAATCAATTGCCAGTCTCTGCAACGAGCAATGAAATACTGATAGTCGAATGAGTGAGTAATTGAACGACAATTAAAGCTCAACACGCATGCGCTCTTGACGTTTTCCCCGTGACCTAGACTGGTCTACCTACTGCCTACAGAAGTATCTACTGATAGCATTGTAATGCATTTGGCTGATAGTCTGACTGAAGTTCGCCGCCCCCAAGCGCCTTTCTACCCCCCCCCCCTCTCTCTCTCTCTCTCTCTCTCTCTCTCTCTCTCTCTCTCTGCGGGCCAACCATTGAATCGAAAACAGTTTTGGGTGTAGCAGGTCCACTATCAAAATATGGTCCTATAAAGATAAAAAAAACCACCAGTAGGGGTAGAAGTAGAAAAGTTAATTATTGCTTATTTGCATGCGCGTGTGTGTGTGTGTGTGTGTGTGTGTGTCTGTGTGTGTGTCTGTGTGTGTGTCTGTGTGTGTGTGTGTGTGTCGGGTCGGGACGATGCGGCCGCGGGGCGGGGGAGGAGGAAGGGGGCATGGTGGGGGGGGGGGGGTAGGATGGGGTAGCACAAACACACTACGCCTTTTTTCAGACATGGTTACCTACACATAACATAACATTTAACTTGGTCTTCCGAAGCATCGATTTATTGTTCTTTTGCACTAAGTGGGATGGGGGAAGAGGATGGGTTACATCTACTACATCTATTTCACTTAATTACTCCATTTAACTCTCCCAAAGCCCATCGGGAACTCTTTGAGTATGTATCGATATTATGGTTCTTTTTTTTTCCAAAGAAGTAATCTAGAACTGACTGGTTGGCCCGATGTGAATATAATGTGACTAGGGGAGATAATATTCGTGCTGAGTCCTCTGTTTCTCTTCGCATGGCAACACGAAACGTATCCAGAGGGCTGCGCCCGTGATAGTTACCTGTTACCTATCTGCTTCGTGTCATGCGTCACATAAGGTCTCTACTTGAATCCTCCGCTCCTTTCTGTCCAGTGCTGCAGACTTAACCACTTGCCATGACCTCCACCCTTTTGCTTACGCTCCTTCTCCACTGCTCTTCTACGTGTGGTTTTGGGACGTCCTCTCTTTCTCTTGCCTTCTGGGGCCCAAATCATTGCAACTATACAGTCATTTTGTTTACCTTTTCGTACCCTTTTAAAATTACAAGGAAGGACCATCTCTTCTTGAGACGAATTTTCTCCAGATTAAGTCATCAGGCCAAGAAGGTGATTAGCCCACTGTGACTCGCAGGAATTTGATTTTGCCCGGACAGCGGCTTTGCGGCGTACTCTTTTCGATTTGAAACTACCAATACAAATACAAGGGTTCGTCTCTAATGAGCGCAAAGTGTTCACGGGACCTTCGAAACAGGTCTGTCTACGATAGGACTAAGCTTTTACTTTTGATCCCTTGGAAGAACAATTGTCATTCTTCCAAGTTTGATCCCATCTACCGGTGTTTCAGGGATCAACGGAGTGGCAATCAAGTCTTTTGGTGGGCTTTTAGTGATTTATTGTTTTATTGTTGGACTCGAAACCTCAACCTTTTGATTCAGATCCAGAGCCTGATCGCTGAGCCATTGAGTCCCCTCCGCTTATGATTTTCATTTTCATTTCATTATCCAGTAGCTACCCATCTACTATTACAGTTTAGGGCCGACTCTTCGTGAGACGGTTTTCTCTGTATCTTGCCATTAAGCCAAGTAGGTGATCAGCCCACCTTGACCTTTTGGTGGTAGTGTTAGGATTTCAATTTTGTCCGGACAGCGGCTTTGGCGCCTACTCTTTTCGATTTGCAACCGCAATGGATTCTTTAACGCGTGCAATGTGCACACGGGACCTCCGAGTTTATCGTCCGTCTCCGATTGGACTAGGCTGTAGATCCGACCTACCGATGTTGCAGAGACCAGGGGAGTGGCATATGGGATTTTTCTGGGGTTTTTAGTGATAAAAATCACTCCCCAATGAACTCGAACCCGCGCCGTTTCTTTTCAGTGCCATGGCCACTAGCCACTGAGCCACTGAGTTCCCCTCCTCTGGTAATGATAAGACCAATAAAGTGTTGAAGCAGGGTATTAAATCTTAACCCTAAATCAGTGGGGGGGGGGGGGGGGGGGGGGGGGGG
>JAUEKY010279500.1:0-14274 GCA_031833965.1 Scyllaea pelagica
GCGCTGAGATCTAAGAGAGCGAGGATCGACACATCTCCCTTATCAGCCGCACATAACAGATCATTTTGGATCTTAATCAGAGCTGTTTCAGTGTTGTGATGCTGCTTATAGGCAGATTGGTTTGGTTCGCATAAATCAAACTTTTTCAAATGGTCTATAAGCTGTCTAGCAACTAGTTTTTCTAAGATCTTAGATAAAAATGGAAGGTTTGAAACCGGACGATAGTTTTTAAGCTCTTCTTTTGGTAGAAAACCAAACGCCAAACGGGACAGCTGCTAAATTACCGATTGTTTTTACGTCTTGGGTATAACTACCTGTTCCGAAGACCCTCAATCACTGTTGCACCGATAAACCATTTGAAACTACGTCCTGTAGACACCGCGATAAATAAAGCTATTGCATCATGAAATGAACAAATGAAATGCTTATTTGCTGGATAGATAAGAAGCTGGTCTGTCACAGATTACATTAAAGATATAAAACGAGGTACCATCATTCCCACCGTGAGTCAAGAGAATAAAAATGCGCCGTAGGGTTAGAGACGTAAGTTAAGACTGGTCTCAAACTCATTGTTACCGGCATTGTTCCTAAAATGGCAGACGCCTGTATGTACATTTGCAAAATAGAATGCAGTGTACCAATGCTTAATACTCATCCAACCTTTATCTACAGTAAACACTAGTCAGAATCGCGTTTACTTTAGTGTTAGACCTTTGAAGTATTCACAATTAGCTAGGTACATTATTTTGTCTTTGACAGATTTGAAATCTTGATAGCCCTTTTAAATACCAATACAATTTGAATTGAAAATGGTTATGTCGGTTAAAAGGATTAATAATTGCAGACGCTTTAAAAACCGGTACGATAAACATAACATGGAGCAATCTTAAACTCACGACAAAAGATAAATCACGATGCATTTGAGATCACAGTTGGTAGAGTTTAGCTGCTAAAGGTAATATTCTATGGCTTGCGAATGAATCAATAGTATAAAGCTATTTATCCTATTTTATTAATAAGTTCACCACAAAAAATATTACGATGGTCTTATTTCACAGTTGGTAGAAAACTCCTATAACCATTGTACGACTGGGGGATGAATTAATATTGTAAAGCTGTTTATCCATATTATATTCATATCTTATGTAGAAAATCAATATAGACTGATAAGTGTTATGGTATTCTGTTATCAGTTAGAATAATAAAGTTGTTGAAAATGTTTACGTTTTTCACCAAAGGGCATAATCTAAGGACCCTGAGTCTAAAGCAAAACCCTTATTTTTCTTTATCTTTATAATTATGCTAATGATTCTTGCAGTGATTAAAAAACAGCAGCTTCTTTTACCGATTCAAAAAACAAATATTTCATACTTTCTGTCCAGATAGGCTGGGGTTTGTAATAGAATCATGATTAGCTATAGAAGTTGAAAAGATAAATTACTATGGAGATGGTGTTACAATGATTGGTTACAGTGATACAAGGATTGGTTAGTATGGTTATAGTTTTAGAGATTGGTTATGCAGATATTGAAAGATGGGCTAGACTAAAGGGGCAATAGAGAGATTGGTTATGTTCGTGTAAAATCATGTGAAGAATAAATCAAGGATATTGTATAGGGGCTATATTACAAAGATTGGTTGTGTTAGTATACTACTATAATACAAAGAATATAGTATCAAGAATGGTATATAGTGGTTGTATTAAGATTGGTGATGTTTGTATATTGTCATATGAAGGATATATTATCATGCTTGCTGTATAGTGGTTATGATATAAATACTGCTTATGCTATGTTGATAAGGGTAAGCAGTATTGGTTGTTAGATTAATTCAAAGGGATACAAAGAATAATGATTGTGGTTACAAAACAAAAACAAACAAAAAAAAAAGAAAAAATGCAAACGCCAATCGTAATGAATGGAAGAATAATAAACAGATTTTTGACAACAACTCTAGATCACAGTGAATACACTTCGCCCTTGCGTCGTAGTAAAAATAGCTCAAGCTGAAAAGAAGAAACTGTAACTCCTTCATTCATTGCTTTTCAACTTAAATTCTTCTTTTTACCTTTTCTTCTCAGCCATACTCAATTTGAGGGAAGCACATTTGAGCCTGGCAGGCAGCTATAAATTATACCGTTATTGATATTACGATTTTGATGTGTTCTTTGCCAAATGAATAATGATGGGATACAGCTTATGGATCTTGTGGAGGAGCCTATGCGAACATTGACTATCATCATTCATCACTATCGCATTCCAAATTTCGTTAGGTGTCCTCTTATCATACTGGCGTATTATTTAAATCATTATTTCATTAGCTACATTGCGTAAGTGCGTTAAGCATCTTTACAGGGAGTGCCCCAGTATATTTGTAAGGCTTTCTTGTTTTTATCTTACCCTTTCCCTGCCTTTTTTCTAAGATTTCTTTAAGTCTTATCTCGATCAAAGTAGCAGATACTCGCCCAGCCATCCCCAATTACAATACATGTAGAAAGGTAGAGAAAACAAAAAAAAAAAGGGGGGGGGGACTCGGTGGCTCAGTGGCCATTGATATGGCGCTGAAACAAAGTGACGTTGGTTCAAGTCCGTCAGGGAGACAAAAATCACATTGTGATTTTTATCGCTATTAACCCCAGGAAACCCCCATTATGATACACCCCTGATCCCTGAAACATCGGTAGGCTGAATCTAGAGCCTAGTCCTGTCAGAGACGTTGGAGGTCCCGTGTGCACGTCGTGCACATTTAAGAACCCTTGCCAGTTGGAAGTCGAAAAGAGTAGGCCGCAAGGCTGCTGTCCGGGCAAATTGAAATCCTACCACTACCACCAAAAGGTCACAGTGGTCTTATCATCTGCTGGCTTAATGGCATGATCCAGAGAAATTCCGTCTCAATGAGAGTCGGCCCTACACTGTAATGGTAAAAGGGTACTGGATAATGAAATGATGATGAGTGACAATTACTAGTATTGCGCCAATAAAAAAACTTCTGACCTTGAAATCTGCATGGAGAATGTCGAATGCTGAGCCAGAAGGACTGTCTTTTCCACTCAGGGTCAAAGGTCGTGGATTGGGGCTGAGTACCAGGGGAGTTCCCGCCAGGTCCTGTATGAGCGGAGAGGTTGTGTCCACCAGCTGCCCCAACTCCACGTTCTTGTAGGACCTCGTGGTGAGGAAGTTCTCCACATCAATACCACTTGTCATCAACTCATCAAAACTACCACAATGGTGAACACGGCACTGGTGATGAGGTTGGAAAAGTGGAGCAAAGTCACTATGAGGGACTGATGGCCGAGGGGATAAGGCACCCGCTCAAAAACAAAACTAAAACTGTGTGGTGTGGGTTCAATACCCATTCTCGCCGGTTTTTTACCTTGAGCAAGAAAATTAACCCCCATCGCTCACTTTGCACCGCTGCACTACGGCGACAACTGGGAAAATCCAGTCTCTCCTTGGATTTTACCCGAAAGATAATTTCCCCCAGGGGATCAATAAAGGGAATTTTATGTATTTTTATTTATTTATGAGAGAGAGAGAGAGAGAGAGAGAGAGAGAGAGAGATAGATAGAGAGAGAGAGAGAGAGAGAGAAAGAGACAGACAGACAGACAGACTAAGTAGAAGGATTGTAAGGTGTATGCAAACATGACAAACCGGCACTTTACACAGAAACAGATACAAAAACATACAAGCTTGCATATATAAATTATACTCAAAGACACTTAAACCAGTTATTGATCTTAATTTTAATTTTCTTCTCTATCTAAAGCCGTCAGCTTACAACACAGATTGACAGACACAAACATACACAATTTCAAGGATCTATTATGCGACACATCAGAAAAAAAAAATTCAAAATTCAATCTTATGACCACAGAAGAAGAAGAATTAAAAAAACAAGTTAAACAAATTATCGATGTCTCTTACATTGTAATTTCAGATGAAAAATGATTCTAAAAAAGATGAGTTAATGGATTCAGTATTAGTTTGAGAGTAAAATTGTTCTTTTTGGATCAACCAACTGACTTAAATGGCCCTTATCAGACCGTGTCTTTAAATAATTCCAAAAAGAAGCAATTTTTTGCAATATTCACTCAAATCAAAAGTGATAGATTACCTGAGACATAAGGATGATTTTGTTTGCCACCTGTATATGCTGAGAGTTGTCTGTCACCAGGAGTCTTGTTTTGGATCTTAGCAAGCCACATATGCACCTGGAAGGATATGAACATTTCTTGTCATTGGATAAAAAAAAGGAATTGTTTACATTGCTTTTAATAATATCCTTTTAAGAACATTTCTTTACATTATATCAAAAGGTAAAGCTTACAAGACAAGTTGTCATGTTGCCACACAGAGGTGTACAAAAGTGCATAGAAGGCTTAGTTGAATATCTCGCTCAGTTACAGTACACTGAGACCAGACCAACTCATCTTGGCACTGTTCCCTAGTACCAGCTTTTTTGGCGCAAGTGGTTGAGCATCCGCCTCATAAACAGTAAGTGGTGGGTTCAATTCCACACTGTCACATACCTAAGTCATAAAATATCGGGTTTTTTTATAGCTGCCTGCTTGGTGTTCAACATTTTGGGAACAGTTCTAAGACGGGTTGGCCCGGTGTCAATATAATTGTGACTAGGTGAGATATTTGTGTGAATTCTCTGTTTATCTGTGTGTGAAAGTACAATAACATGTCTAGAGCGCTTTGCTAGTGATATTATGACCTATACAGTGTTGAAAACAGGCGTTGAACCATAATGTTAGAACGTTTTGTTTTTGTTTCCTGATGCCAAACACCAAACAGTACAGCTGATATATTGTTAGATTTTACATTTCATGCCCGACATGGCAAGGGACGGAACCTACCACCTACCGTTTGTGAGAATTTACTCATATGAATGAGACGACAATGGTATGAATGGTAAAGGAATACACAATATCATAATTTTCAAGCAACATATTTTTCATAGGTTTTCCATTGTTTGTCTGAAAACAAGTTTTGAAGTAAAATAAATCGAAATAATAAAAGGGGACACGTTGGCTCAGTGGTCATGGCTCTGGCGCTGGAAACGAAGTGGTGCAGGTTTAAGTCTGCCTTGGGACGAAAAAGTACATAGTGATTTTTATCACTAAAAACCCAAGAAAAACCCTGTTTGCCACTCCCCTGATCCCTATAACATCGGTAGGTGGGATCGAGAGCCTAGTCCTATTGGAGACGGACAATAAACTTGGAGGTCCGTGTGCACGTTGCGCTCATTAAAGAATCCTTGGCAGATGGAAATCGAAAAGACTAGGCCACATGGCCACTGTCCAGGTAAAAGTGACATCCCACCACTTCCCCCAAAAGGTCACAGTGGGCTGATCACCTGCTTGGCTTAATGGCATAATCCAGAGAAATTCCTTCTCAACAAGAGTTGACCCTACACTGTAATGGTAAAAGGGTACTGGATAATGAAATGATGAATTGATTTCCAAGACAGAAGGAGACTGAGGGCAGTTTTCAAGCTGTATAAGGAGGTGGCTATGGAGTAGCCACTAACTTTTTGAAAATGTGCATGGCGGATTTAGCGTCCATTCCTGTCAAGATGTCGTCAATGAGGTAGATGTCACAGTTCTGGTAGACAGCTCTGAAATGGAGTTAAAAGGGAAGAGGAGAAAACAGTAGTTACTTAACAGTTATAAGTATTGATCTTTCAGTTTGTTTAGTCATCTTTTGAAATATCTTGATCGCTTTTGTACTAAAAGTTACAACAAAAAAAAAAACCACTGAAAGTATTCATGCTCCTGAGCTATCAAAAGTAACAAGGAATAATTCAGGTCTTGTATAGCACATTACCCATGGAATATATTTAAAAACACTTTACTAAGCTTCTCAAGACAAAAGCTAAATAAGTAGGATTAGACATACAGCTTTTTGGCACTAGAACCATTTTTTTGACAAAGGCAACACTGTTGATAGCCTGATACTCATTTACACATGAGTGGAGAGGGGGAAAATAGTAATTAAATATATTTCAAGGACTTAGATTTGAATTATCCATATCAAAAATAAAACTCAGATCCTCACTGTTACAGGATGAAGAATCTACCGTCAGACCTAAAAACCAAGTGTCATCAAACCAGAGAAATATTTTAAGCAATGATGTAAAAACAAAAGCTCTATTTTAAATCTGATTTAAATAAAGGCAAAAGTATGGAGAGATTCTTCAACTAAGCTAAATAATATGGGTAAAGGATATGGAAGAAAAAACATTTCTTACCTGGCCAGTGTAATTTTTGCCTGAATGCTTTGGTCTAGTGAGAGGCCTCGTTCGCCTACAACTGTCAGATCCCTCAGTGGTAAGGCATCGATAATCTGGAACAAAGGGAGAGAACAAATTAATTGACTTCCCTCAAGCTGGCTCAGGATTACAAAAGGACATATCATTATAAAGTTGTAAGCAACTGGACAAATCTATTCTTGATTAAAAGGAAAAACATTTAGGGAAGCATACTGTGTCATGCAATATCTGGGCAGTTAAAGTCAGGTTTGTTTACTAAAACTGTAGCTCAAGGTGAACAAAAAATTCAAACAAAGTTCTAAAAATTATTAAGAGAATCTGGTTCCATAATAGCATTTTTCCTGTTGATTAAAGGCTAATGCAAATCGCATTTTTAACAATAATTGAAGAACTGAATACATCAAAAATTATTCCCTTGCACATGTAACTTAAAATATTTTGAAAATTTTGAGCAGACCCAAATTTGCTTTTGAATGATCTTACCTCAGTGAGAGAACAGGCGTAGAGCACCTGGGTGTATCTGGAATGAGAGTACTCTGTGCCAAAGAGAATGTTTTCCTGTATCGTTCCCGGACACAGCCACGGCTGAGCTGGTACAAACCCCAGCTGCCCTTTATGGAAAACGTGACCTTTGTGACGTTCCAATTCTCCCAGAACAGCCATCAGCAGATAACTCTGTAAAGTTGTTATTCAGCAAAGAAAAAATATTTTCAGGTTTAATCAGGAAATAAGGATTGATATTCATTTTTTTCTATCTTATCTAAATTGTTAATAGGTTTTCAGGATAAATGATCAGATTACTGGGGAGGGGGAGGGAGAGTAGTAGATGTGAAGTTTTGTATGTAAACAGCATTTGGAGACAAAGTATTACTGAGCACAGCATCTCCATTAACAAACAGACAATAAACACTCACATAATGAAGCAAAAATACACTGTCAGAAAAGGCTCAATGTATGACTGTGGTATACAGTTTGTGAAAGAGCACATCTAGGTCTGCTACAACGCCTTCTTTCCCACTGTGTCTCCAGCAAGAAAAGTTGTGTTTCCATTTCACCACAGGTGTAATTTACATATCTTTATAGAATACAAGATCTTGCCTAAAAGATCTCTTCAATCCATCTCTTCAGCTGTGTCAATACATGTTTTTTTTTCATCCACACATACATGCACAAACAATCATACACATTCAATAGAAAAAATGCAATTCATCAGATTCCAATCTGCTCATTGATAGGTTTATGTCCTAGTCCCTGCAGTTTTTTCTGCCTATTTGTAGCTATGTATTTTGCATTACTCAAAAACCCGAAAATTCAGCATGCATAGTATCAGAGGTTAGCAGTTTAAAACTCACCTTTCCACTTTCAGGTGGACCAATGACACAGTACAGATTATTCTGGAAGGGGGAACAAATCAACAAATACATCTGTTTAATACTTGTTTTTATTACTTATTTCAAGATGACACTACACTTACATATTGTTTTAGTTTTTGGGTGAAGTAGGGAGACTGTAAGCAATTTTCCTCCATCTTGTCATTTTTCTATACAGTTTCTTTTGTCCAAAAAAAAAAGGAAAAACAACAGGGGAAAATGGGGTTTTCAACTTTTATATCCCATCAATTAGTAAATAAAATGAAAGCAGCACTTACTTTCTCTACTTCAATATCGGTATTGACCAGCACCATGGGAGCCTCTATATCCTGTGGACACAAGATAAGGGTCATCATTGTTACACACAATTCATCATTTAAAGGTAAACGGTAAGTAGACATTTAAGGAATAGACCTCCATAAGTTTAAGCAAGAATCATTATCAAAATGAAAATGTGAGCATTTACATAGTGCTACATGCATTATACAACACATGCTCAAAGTAATCTACAATGGAATCTCAAACAGCAACACACAACAAGTAGGATAAGGTATATTTCATTTTGGACACGAGCCATGCACTTAACAGGCAGACACTTATAAACACCTGGTTGATGAGGGAGAGTAAAGAGTCTTTTCCAAGTATTCTCTGCAATATCCCAGGCTGTATTCAAACTAGCAACCTAATGGTCAAAAGTCAAGTGTCTACTACTACACAATGAAGCTAAAACTACAACTCCAATCTTGGAAAATCAGTCAGCAATTTTTTTTATCCAATATGATGCAATACAATATTCATTTAGGTTGATAAGTTTTTCAATGTTCATTTAAATCAATTACATCCAGATCCATTGATGTGTGTCCATGAAAACTAGAACATAATCAGCTTTGAAAGAAGATAATTAGTTGTGTATGATTCATCATTTACATCACTTGCTTGTATTGCGATGATCTCAGTCACCTGGTAGATTAGATAAGACATTCCCCAGCTTTACACCAGGGGGTATGCACATTCATAATTTCACACATTTCAGCTACAAACAGTCAAAATTCTTTAATTAACAAAGATATTTGTTTTTTCTATAACCATATATGCGGCTTTGTGGTATACTGGTAGACGCTTTGGACTTGTGATCGTGAGATCGCGGGTTCGATTCACCCGTCGGTGACGGTGCAAAGTCGAGTCATTGGAAAAGGCTCTTTACTCACATTTTCCCACTCTACTCAGGTGTAAATGAGTACCTGACTGGTAATAGCATTGTCCCTGTCCGAAAAAAAATGTACTAGCGCCCAGCAGGCTGCTTGTCTTGTCCTATTTGTTTCATGTGGCTATAGGTTGGGGACCCTTAGTAAAGCGCTTTGAGTACGTTTAGTGATTATTGCGCTATATAAATGACTCAAGAGTGAATTTAAGTAACCTCATCATCCTTTTATTATCTATTAATCAGTATGTGCTCTTTTTTCCACTGCGGGATTTAAACCCACAACTTCTAATTTCATAGTCCAGAGCTAAGACCACTGAGCTACTGAGTCCCCAGAGTAACACTTTAAGGAGATAAAAAAATGTTTGAACTTAAACACAGGATCAGAGTGAAATTAAAACCAAATGCGCGTGAGTGTGCATGGGGCTATCTTACCGGTTTTAAAGGAGATGTTGGCGTCTCCTTTGGCGTAGTGGTCCCTCATGGCCACGTAAAGAATGCCGAAGGTGTTGATGATGCCGAACACGGTGCCGTTGGTGCACATGGAGGTGAAGCACACCAACCAGCCCCAACCGCCGTCCGGCTGCCGGGGGGCGCCCGTCGCCAGGTCGAACTGAGACATGGCGCCCCGCGCCCGCCCGGAGTCTTTCTGGGCGTTTCCATTGGGCTGCAGGGGTACTTGCAGGGTGTTGCGGTCGTCTTTGACACGAGAGCTGCTCATGGTGGTAGTGCTGGTGGTGGTGGTGGCTAAGGTGAAAGTATGGCGCACAGGGAAGGGCTCACGACTTCACCTGACGATGAATGAGGTTTGAAGAGCAGATGTCCTCGATAATATTTATACTTACACTGATGCACCAGAAATAATTGATGAACCGGACGTCTGATAAGCTGTAAGTTATAAAATTGGTACGTTTAGTAGTATTATAACAGAGTTAAAGCAAACTGGGTGTATCACACGCGTTGAGTATGTGACACGTGAATTGCTCAAATAAAGGAGGAGCCTTTATTCACTTATTGCGAAGATTTTCCGTTGGACGAAGGATATTAAACAACGCAATGAAAAAAAGGTCCACGATTCAATGACAACTGGTGATAAGGGTGGTGGTGACAAGAAATAGTGAAACAGTCCGAATTCCTTGTTTCCTAGAAAAAAAACGCGTCACTCACTCACGATCCTGACTGCAGTGAGACATCCGAGATAGCATAATGAATAATATGGTTGGTGTACAACAAGCCACCCCACCTCGACGGAACAAAGACCAATGGTGGTAGTGGTAGTGCGTTCATATAATCCCGCGATAGGAATAGAATGCAGTATAAATAGCAGACTGAATCAGCAGGAATCAATGATGTCCGTACGATGCACGTAGTGGGGATTGAGCTGCCAATCTGTGATCATTATTCCTATTCTGTTGAAACGGCGTTGAGAAACAGCAAGGCATTTTCACACGTACATCGGTCAGTCTTTAATGGTTGGGCTATCTGAGGGAAGAAAAGAACAAAACGTCTTTGGTAAAGAAATTAAAAATCGCAATAACATACATGGATAAGCTACTAGCTTTAGCTTTAATTCTACTTCATAAATAAGAGGAGATATAATTTGATATACACGCACAGTGAGTCAGTGAGCATCAATTCCGAACTACTAATTATGTTACAGATTATTCCATTTTAGTCGCCTTAGATTTGGACACTTTATGAATTTCGAATTTTGAGTCCTTCGCTTTATAGAAAAATCGGTCGCTGAAAAACGGGCAAGAATAAAAAAGCAAATCACGACTGTCGGAAACGAAATTTCGGAGACCAAAGAATCGGAAAAGGGACAAAACTCAGCACGCTAACATCTGTGAGGTGTAATGTATTCAAAGGTGTATGTAAACAAGAGGAAGATCTAGAACTTGATGGATGGGCGGACGGGGTCTGAGAGACAGGACCTGTGAAGGTAGGTACGAACAAATGACGATCTGGAGGACAACGCACGCGCGCGAACACACGCACAGACACACGCACACACACATACACACACACACACACCTGGACCGCTCGTCTGATATTTTTCTCTTCCTTCAACACTTTGACTTTATCGTACAAGTACAGGGCGACTGAAAAAGTACGAGTTTATACAACAAAAACATGAAATGTGGAAAATACATTATAATATGTATTATCATTCTATACCGGTACATCTCCTACAACTTCATACATCTTAAACATGAATTTGAAGTATCAACACCCTTCTACCCACGCTCGGTACTTTGTAACAAAAAAAGGTCCCCCATGGAACCTTAATAGTCATGAACAGGTTATAATATTAAAACTCAGGACAGGTCACAGCCGGCTGGGACACTACCTGTAAACTAAACGCAGAAAAGAAGACAATTGTCAATGGCTACGCAGGAATGAGTCATGCAAAAGGCAGAAGCCACTCTTGAGAGCAAGCCTGGCCAGATTCGAAATCTGACCATCTGAACAGTCAATCTAGGAAGAAGAAGTGTCAATGAAAGAGCTCTTCCGACCATCTAATGCGCTGACAGTCACATATAAATCAAGAACTGAAAGTTTATACCTCGTCAAATCAATCAATTGTGCTGACACAAAGCTAAGCAGTCTTAGCAATACTCCTGGCGTTTTAACTGTGAGTTTTAACGCATGCTGCAATACTTTATAGGTCAAATCTCCGACGGAGCGCACTGGTCATGTTAACGCGCTGCCACACAGAGATAAACGGGGGACTCAACACGAGCAGTGTATCTCACCCAGTCTTAATACAGGTCCAAAAATCCTGAACACAAGGCTAAAACCCCGATTTTTACTACTTGGGTTTGTCGCAGCCTGGGATCGAACCCACGACCGAATAATTCAGAGGCGGACACTCAACCACTTGAGCCAACGGCGCCGGAACATTGCTACCATTTCATGCCAATCACCAATCAGAAGAAGAGAAGAAAAAGAAAAAAAAAAGAAAAGAGCAGCTGCTATCTTTAGGTATAATGCAACCAGCGCTGGACGCTCTACAGATCGAGCGTACGAGGCCAGTCATGCCATTCTGCAATGTTATTAGGAATATATTGGGGGGGGGGGGAGAGCACAAAAGGCTAAATAATATGATGTTTGATGCTCAGAATGAGTAATGAGTTCCCTAGGAATCAGTAGAAAATCATTTCCCGGGAATAACATTGTAACCCTGCAAAATCCACATCTACCATGATGAGTGCTGTTTTGTTTTGTTTCTTTTCTTTTCATGGGCTGGATTTTGTTTTGTTTTGTTTACACTTTCATTCCAGATTTTGACAACAGCGAAAAGTTAAAATATCTATTTTGAAAAGAAACGTTCTCCTTTTCATGCTTGAACATTATCAAGTTTTAAAGGCTGGTATAGAAATATCGAGGGGGTGGGGTAATAAAAGGGGAGGGGGGGAGAGGTTAATTGAGGAGTCAAAACCATGAAAATAGAGGAGGTGAGTAGAACTTACGGAGAGAGTGGGAGAGAGGAGAACTGGAAATAAAGATGAAAGCATTCATATACCGATTAAACCTGTTCAACGTGCTGTACAAGAAGTCTTAAACCAACAGCAAAGTGAAACACATAGTAAGGCGATACACACAAACTGAGAGGAGCTAGAACATTTTATTTCGGACAGGAACACGGCTGTTAGTGTTAGCACCCAGGTAGTCATTTACACCTGAGCGAAGTGGGATATTGTGAGTAAAGATCACAGTTTTTCTGAGGACTCAACATTGTGGCGTCTCCGACGGAAATTGAACGAGCAAACTCGTGATCATAAGCCAGAGAGTCTACCACCACCAGACCACAAAGAAACAAGGGAAAGGGAAGCGGGGAAGGGAAAGGGGTGGTGCATCTAGTCATGATAAGTTGACAAGATCGAGTGACTCATGTGCCCGATGGCAACTGGCAATCCCGCTCAATGCTAGGAACACCTACATGTACTAAAGAAGCACTTATTGTACTTGTACCTGCAGGGGTCACCTTGGTACTATAGACCATAAAACTGCTATAAACGCATACTAAACGATACCATAGCTCGCTTGTAATATGATTACCATGTGGACGGGATTAGAACAATCATAATGTCATTGGCACGTAACAGGGGTCAACAACGGGTCAGAAGTCAGAGGTCAGTCCGACACGGTGTCTGTGTGTTGCCTGTGTTGTTATCAATCATCTACACACTGCATAACATGTTTCCATGCGTAGAGGCATAGAGCTAGCTGATGAATACATATTATGTACATTGTTTATCGATCCGTGTGCATTGTGTATTGTAAATTTAAAATGCTCCTCTCTCTCCCGGAGAGAAACGGTTTAACGTCAATCTAACGCCTGCGTCAACACTCTATTGGTCATATCACTGGCGGAGCATTCTGTACATGTTAACGTGCTGCCACACTGAGGTAGCCGGAGAGCTCACACAATTATCTCACCTAGCCATATCATACTGACACCGGGCCAATCAGTCTAATTACTGTACCCACAGTGCTGAGAGTCAGGTGGACCACTGCTAAAAATCGATATTACGACTTGGGCATGTCGCGGCCTGAGCTTTGACCCACAACCTAACGGTTTCGAGGTGGACGTTCCAGGTGAACCACTTGAGCCGACGATGCGTGTGTGTGTGTGTGAGAGAGAGAGAGAGAGAGAGTGTGTGTGTGTGTATGTGTGTGTGTTTGTGTGTGCGCGCGCGTGTGTATGAGAGAGAGAAAAAGAGAGAGAGAGTGTGAGAAGAGAAGAGAGGAGAGAACGTTTAACGAATAAGTTTAAGGCAAGTTGTAATACTTTATAATCAATAGGTTTTGTCACAGGCTGAAACGCTCTGTACTGGTTGACATGCTACTGTGCAGCCATATTGAATTGACAGCAGGCTAACCAGTCTATGTTAGAGTCTCAGCAATTTTCCTATCAAACAGAATGCCAGATGGTAAGGGTGAAAAGGTGTTCATTTTCACGTCTTCGCTATAACACAGGACATGATTGAATCCAGCGCCTACCTGATCTGAGGTGGATGCTCAACCACTAAGGTCAGCGATACCCATATTGCCGTGTATGGTAGAAAATATATAATGGATATTGTGACACAATGCAGGGTTGGAATTTAAATGTAACAATTGATAAGTAAATATTGAAATAGTCTCAAAATCATAGCCCCGTAATCATCACTTGCTGGAGATAATACGCTAACTGACGGAATATCATTTCTTAACCCAGGGTTTGATCACATCTGGGGTGGTATTCATGTCAGTTGGTTAGTGCTAAACCGACGCCCATTAGGGAATCTCCGGTCAAATGGCTGACCGATCGGGAACTCCCTAACGGACGTCGGTTAAGCACTAACCAGCTGACATGAATACGACCCTTGGGGGGGGGGGGGGGGCGTTCTGTTTCCATGTTTGATATGTGCTAATAATTA
>JAUEKY010279722.1:0-14262 GCA_031833965.1 Scyllaea pelagica
CCCCCCCCCCCCCCCCCCCCCCCCCAAAAAAAAAAAAAAAAAAAAAAAAAAAAAAAAGACCCAAAAAACATTAATACCTGTGCCGGCCTTACATTTCATTGTTTTGGATTTAATTTCAACTAGGTAAAATAAAACCAAAAGATCTTGAGGTTACTGATAATTTCTTGTTAATTGAAGGAGGATGAAAATGAAGCCACACAAAGCGTGCATTTCTAAATTGTCGACAACAGTAAAAAAATGCATAATGGTATGATTTTCTATGAAGATCAGAGTGGCAATGATATCTATTTAAGGAAAAACTACCGACTTTTTAGATTAAAAGCTCGAAAGTACGAATGCATTTTGAAAGACTTTGAAATCGCTAATGCGAGCCACTTACTATTCGAAGCAAGCCATTCAGTAGAGAATTTTCAAGATAGTTTAATTTTGTGCGCCGCACATAAATAAAACTAAACTGCGAATCTCACTCTCGACGTCGCAGGATTATCAACTAGTGGTTTAACGGGCAACACGACAAACACGTTCAACAAACTTACACATGCACATCTTCTTCATCCATCATCCCCCGATCTCTCTCTTCCTCTCTCTCTCCTTCTCTCTATTTGTATCTCACTCTATCTTTCTCTCTTCTATCTCTCTCTTCTGTCCCTCTCTATTCCTCTCTCTCTCTCTCACTGTCTCTCTCTCTATCCCACTCTCAGTCCATCTTTCTCTCTCCATTCCCATCCCTCTCTCAGTCTTCTCTCTCTCTCTCTCTCTCTCTCTCTCTCTCTCTCTCTCTCTCTCCTCTTTCCTACTCTATTCTCCCTCTCCCATCTCACCGGCTTCGGTGGTGCATCTGGTTGAGCGTCTGCCTTGTAATCGTTAGATGGCGGGTGTTCCCCACGACTCGACAAATCTAAATTTAGCAACTGCCCGCCTGACGTTCGGCATTACGGGATCATTGCTAAGACTAGCTTGCCTGGTGCCAGTATAATGTGATTCGGTGAGATATTCGTGTTAGTTATCCGTTTATCTCTGTGTGACAGCACGTTAACATGTCCAGAGTGCTCCGCCGGCGATGTGACCTAAACTGCGTAGAAACAGGTCGTTAAACCATCACGCTTTGTTTTTTTTTCCTTTCCCCTCCCGTCTCCCTGCTCTATTCTCTCTCTCCCCCTACCCTCCCCTGCCCTCCAGGGTGTGACCTACTTCAAGGGCATGATGACACAGAGGCCACGCTCCAGCGACACGTACACGGTGACACAGGTGGAGTAGAAGTAGGTGGCCGACCGTGGGTAGGCAAACACCACCAGCAGCAGAGACTTTGAGTCCACGCTTGACCCCGGGGACAGGACTAGACTGACCAGTCCGATCCCGCAGAACCATAGGCAGTTGAAAAGATCCGAGATGGCCATGGCGAAACAGCTGACCGAAACGCCATCTTTAAGACCTTGACCCAGAAACACGATGACGTTGATGAGGTTGGTGATGACCCCAACCAGGCCCAGTGCACACGGCAGAAAGAAGCGGGAAGCAAAGGTCAAGTAGTCAAAGTCCACGGGAATGAGATCGCTGCCCTGGTGGAGGGAGAGGCTCAGATTCGTCGGAGCGGAAGTGGTGGGTGCATCCATTATTCCGGTTTCCTGTAAAAAAAAAAGGACTAGACATAATTAACAATATACCAAGAAATAAAAATAGACCGACTTAGAGTTTGAAATTTTAAGTAATGATGGGGCAAAGAATGAATGGATGCACGTGACACGAGGCTTTGATAGAGGGAAACTTTGAAACATATCTGGTCAAACCTAGTTTAACTTTCAGTTAAATGTTACCTGTTATCGAATGGACAGAGAGCATTAAACGGAGAGCATATTTTATTGTCTATAGCGTAATATTCACAAAATGTGCTCAAAGCAAGAGTTTTATGAACACAATTTCACCACCGATTTTTACCTAGAGTACCTTCTTCTTCTTGATAAAAGCCTTCCTTTCCTACTATTGTAATAAATCATCTGAGAGACGAAAACGTTATGAGTGAAGGCTTTTTTTCTGGTTACAGCATACTATGATCTAGTCGTTTACAAATCTAACCATTGAAACCTTCTGCTAGCTTCTTATGTTATAATTTCTTTATATCATTTCCTCTCCTATGTTTGAAGCTTTTGTTTTTGCCATTACTGATACGTGTAATGATGCCGAAGAGTTGTGGCTTAAAGTTACAACGCCCTTTCAGCCATACGGGCAAGATGTCTCTACCGCCATCGGAGCACCGAGTACCCTGCAGAATATGAAATGAAGCTCCCTCCCAAATAACTATGTCAAATGACAAAATTACACCCCTGTCGCTTAAAAGTCGTGCTGTAATGAATGGGGAAGACGTTTTCCGATAACCTAACGCTAATCAATTTTGACTTCCAGATAATTATCGGTGTTTGATGGTATTAAAATCCAGATATGCGCTGACTCGTAAATTATACGTTCGAAAGCTTTAATTGTAATTTGGGAGTTGCCATTTTTTGTGTTATTTGGGGAATTCCAAATTTATTTGGGGAATCTGGCGGAAGTAACATGCGAGGGCCTGATTATGTTCCCATTTTACGACATTTAATCGTTTCGGTAATACCCTTTAATAAAGAGTTAAGGAAAGAAACATGTGTTTAAATCTGGTTAGATGATGACATTTTGTCTCCAAATTTCTTATCAGTGGTAGAAAATGCCTAGCCCCAAAGAAATTCTGGAGTAATTGCAGCAACGTCTTCCCATTTGTGATTACTAGTCTGCAGAATAATAACACTTTATCCAATGGACACACACCCGTGTCATACAAAGCTGTCAGCTTCTTCTGTCTAGCTGTATAATTAGCGAGATTCATTCTCTTCAAGCCAACGATTTTTTCAGTCGATAGTGTGCACTTTACCCCTTCACCAGTACGCGGAAAATGGCACCAGTTTGTATGAATGATGTTATTATGAAACCTATGTCACGTGAGAGAATAAAAACTGTTTCATCTTGCCCTCAAGACAATGTAGATAACTTTTTAAAAAAAGAAATAAAGGAAGATACTTTGATTTATAATTCCTAAATTGCGTTAAAAAAAGGTATAAAATGCTTTACTTAAAGCTGGCGTTGTGAAAAGTTCAAATATGATAAATTAATCGATTCGGATTAGAAAATTGGAATTAAAGGATATCTTGATCGACACATTCTAATTCTAGGCCAAATGAAAATTTGCTGTATCTGGAATAATAACCATAGAGTTAAAACAGTAGAAATAGACCCACACAAGGCTTGCTGAGACAGTATGAGAGCATTTTTTTTGGGGTAATGGTTGTTGTTGAATGTCCTAGCATTTGACTCTGGCTTCAGAGCAGTGAAAACGGAGGGGAAAAAAGTTACTTTGCATGGCATCCTATGAGTACATGCGTGTGGCTGTCTCTCTTTTGATAAAGTCCCTCGTGTTATCACTGAACAAAAGAGAATATCATGTAGGGGACAAAAGGGACCATATTGAAAAAGAATAAACGAACTTAGAAAGAAAAACCTAAACAAAAAATATCATTCTTGTAGTCGAACATACAATTGGTCATTTGATGCTCCTATCATGGTAATACTTCAAAACCCATACACTTGTGTGAGGGTGAGTGTGAATAGAATCCGGAACGAAAGCATTCGTGATGCTTTCATTTTCCCAATAAGATAAAAGAGCATGCGAGGCAAAACATGAAATTATGGTTAGATATTACATATTTTCCGTCTTCTTGCTCTAAAAACCCCTCCTCCGTTTTTGTGATATTTTTGGGATTAAAGAAATAACAACAAAAGCTCGCAAACAGGGTGAATGCTTTGAAGCTCTTGTGCCTTTTGTTTGATTCTATCTCAGCGCAAGTCTTTAACATATCATTTGTATAAGAGAAAGCGTGGAGATTTGATAAATATTCTAAGAACTATCAACAAATCAGTAACCTCGAGGCAGCTGATTTTTAACAGCTTTTAACTGTCACCCATTCACGTGGAGAATTGTTGCAAATAATATAATAAATTATTATGAAAAGCTTTTCGACTGCCGTCAGAGGACATTCTTTAATATTTAGGGCTCTGTCTATGTGGAATAGACTCTCTCCGGACGCGGGATAAGCTTATTCCCTCGATATTTTTTTAAAGATAGAGTTGATAGGCGGCTTTTTGCACTTAGATATCATATTCAGTCATGGATGCAAGATTTTAAAAGTTAGTATTGCTATATCGTTTTACCAATAATTTGTAATTGCATACTATGATAGCGTGTCAGAGGCCCTAAATATATATTGTTACGTAAAATGTCTTTTTTTGTTGTTGCGTTAAACAGGTGAATTGTTAATTCTCATGAAGTATCAAAAAGGAAAATGAATAAATGTGGTCACAACAGGAGGCACTTAGTTGCATTGTGAATTGGCTGACCCACCCAGGCAATGAGGTGTTTTTTTATCTGTGTGTTGATGAGTGAGAGTAGTCTTCTCCTGTCTACAGCAACAAGATAACTTATTCGAATACTGCCTGTGAGCGAAATGATGAAAAGTGTGTTTGTTGATGAAAAGTGTTAACAATATGTAAAATTAAAACTTACTTTATTATTTTGCTGCTTTGTGGTCGAGTTGTAGCCTTTTGCGCTAGTAATTGTAAGGTTTCTGGTTTAGAACCCGCTTGATAAGGTGCTCTTATCAAGGGAGATCTAGAGATCTAGGAAGACGCTGTTTACTCAGATTTTGATAAGGTGTTAAGTGGAGATTTAGGAAGACACTGTTTACTCAGATTTTGATAAGGTGTTAAGTGGAGATTTAGGAGGCCCTCTTTACTCAGGTTTTGATAAGGTGTAAAGTTGAATTATGGGGAGAGGCTGTTTACTCAGATTTTGCTACCCCACTCAAGTGTATATTATGGGTACCTGGAGGTTAACAGCGTTGTCTCTGATGTATGTACGAGTAAAATGCTATTAGCGTCTAGCAGGCTGCTTTCCTTGTCCTACACGATTCGTGTTTACATAAGTCCCTGTACAAAGTTCTTTCGGCGAATGTATTTAGTGGGTTGGCTGTAGTGGCTAAGCAGCATATCTTTGTAGATAAGGCTGCAAGTACAATCTCAGGCTACATCAAAATGTGTTTGACCTCCCTAATTGTACACCTCAATGTGTATCTTCTTTCAAGAGGGGGCAGAGTGGGCTAGCCATCTGCTTGTCTTAATTCCTTGGCTCAGAGCTTTTCCTGACTTTTGATTGATATCAGATTGAGCTTATACTTTTGACACATTCTGGTGTCAAACGTTTTGTCGGGTCCCTACACTGCTATTGAGCGGTACTAAAGGGATCTGATAACTGATATTCAGCGGATATTGCGCTTTCTGCTTGTTCTCCAGTTTTTTTCTTCAAGAATGGATATTATCAAAGACATAGCACTCATGACATGCTATAGAGATGCTTCTCAAATTATCGGCTCACCCAGTCAAAGTATACTGACACCACACCAACACATATTAACACTGTTCCTATAACACCAACACCAGGCTAGAGATAACCAAAAATAAAAATAAAAACGAACAAAAAAAATCAAACCAAAAAACAAACGAATATCACGTCTTTAGTAAGACAAGTGCAGGGGTCCAAACCATGACCTACCAGTTTATCTTTGACACCTCACCAAAATCATCATCATCATCATCATCATCATCATCATTAGCAGCAATAGCTGCACCATCATCATCATTATCATCATCATCATCCTTTCTTGTCTAAGTTAAATATATTTTTAGAGTTGAAACAGATGTTCATTATTAATTTTTCTTTCCATTAAAAGTAAGTCATCATATTTGTTCATTGCATTGCATTGTTAATTTAGGAAATATTAGGCCTCTAGTCCCATATAGTATCTATGATAACCAAACCACTTTACGTCGGGTGCTTTGTTCTCTCCAGACGTCATGACGTTTCCGACTTAGGAGATGACGTGTGACCCCGTGGCAGGGGGGACGTCTGGGACGAGTGCCAGCAGATGACGTGTCTGACAGGCCACAGATGAGGTCAGGCTAGAGATTCTGGGGGTGAGCGTCCAAGCGCCATGGCTCTCATCGTGGCTGTAAGTGAGGGAATGCAGAGGACAAGGAAAATGACCAGGAAAAAAGAGTGAGAAAGTTTTTGAGTATTGTTTATGTAAAAGTCAATGAGACATGTGATGTTTACATGGATAAAGTAAAGGGGAGTAGAAACATGGGTGTGAACGAGCCAAATTGCATGACAAATAGTAACGGTTGGTGGTGCAAGATCCGTGCATCATAACGGGCAAAAGAAAACCAGACAAATAACAGGACAAAATAAAACAACAAGAAAGCAACAAAAAGCAAATAAAAGATAAAAAAGGCGCTTTTACAAAATGCAATGCCCAAACATTTTCTCAAACCGTTTCTGAATCACCAATAAAATGTCCCAAATCAACAGTTGCACTAAGACTTGTAACGAGCCATGTATCTTGCTGGTTACAGGTGCACTTCATTTCATGAAAGGGACAACACTGATAACGACAATGTACCCTTTTACCGAATGGAGTAGGGTGAACTTCGCCTGTAGTGGCTGAGCAGCGTATCTTTGTAGATAAGGCTGCAAGTCCAATCTAAGGCTAAATCAAAATTTGTTTGACCTCCCTAGAGTGAACACCTCAATATGTATAATCTTTGAGTCATTCATAATTCAAGGGTGGGCAGGGTGGGATAGCCACTTGCTTGTCTTAATCTCTTGGTTCAGAGTTTTTCCTGACTTTGTTTTTGATATCAGATTGTGATTTTACTTTTTGACATATCTTGGTGTTAAACATTATGTCGGGGTCCTACACTGCTTTTGAGCGGTGTATATGGCATCTGATAACAAAACAAAACAAGTAGGGTGAATTGTTAGGAAAGAGAAATTTTTTTTAGAAAACCGGTGCCCATGTTGATACCAGCCTGGGAGTCTGAGGAACTGAAAGGCTTTTTTTTGCCTTGTGCTGTATCTGTAAAGATACAAACACTTTGTACCCATATGTTGCCATTTACCTGCTTTGGTTATATTTCCAACACTCGGTTGGTGATGTTACTTTTCAAATTGTTTGTATTTAAAAGTTGGCATTTGTTTTGCTTCAATGTAATAACATTGCAGAAATAACACAAACACACATACCCAACCAGATAGACAAACAATGAAAATACGTACAATAGGTATCAAAACTCACTTTCGACTACAGTAATCTGATATTGTGCAATCTCTTAGCACGATAACAGCCACACAGAGGTAAATGGAGGACTCACTCGAATATCTTACTTTGCACTGTTTCTCTGTCGACATTGTATATTAGTTACGACAGCCACTTATTCAGAGTTCATCAATGATGACTTGTGATAGCCGTATCGGTAGTGGCTAAGCAGCTGCAAGTCCAATCTCAGGCTACATTGAAATTTATTTGACCTCCCGAGATACACACCTCTTTGAAACATTTAAGAGTGGGCACCCTGGGCTAGCCACCTGCTTGTCTTAATCTCTTGGCTCAGATTTCTTCTGACTTGAAATCAGATTGGGTTTGTACTTTTTGAAGCATTCTGGTGTCAAAAAGTATGTCGGGTCCCTATACTGCCCATTGGGTGGTACATACGGAAACCTGATAACTAAACAAAAGACTTGTGTGGTCCAGGTTTATCAAAAGACTGAGTTTTATAACCACATCTCTTTCATCAGTATCTGAATTGTTTACTTAAATTCAATTTATTCTATTATTTGCAGTTTTTTTTCTATTTATGTCTTTCACTTTTCAATCCATCAAATGATGGCGGATGGCGAACCTTTATTAGTGTGCGTTGGATTTACGTCTCGATGCTTTGTGATGGTTTTCCTTCTCTCTTTCTTCTCAATTTCATTGACCTGCCCGATTCAATAAATTGGAAGAGTATGCAACTCGAAACGGTAGACAGCTGGTTTGATGCCCTGTTCAACCACACAAGAGGCACAAGCTTGCATTTAGCCAGCTGTGTTATTTAGCGTTCGGTATTTTGGAATTATCAATTGGTGGTTCTGTCATATTAAATATGGGTGAAATATGTTTGTTTTTGTTTTGTTATCAGGTTCCCTGTTGCACCGCCCAATGGGCAGTGTAGGGACCCGATGTAATTCTTAACACCAGAATGGGCCAGAAAGTACAACATAATCTTGCATCCAACAAAACTCAGGAACACTCTGAGCCAAGAGATTAAGACAGATAGGAAGCCCGCTCACTGTGCCCGCTCTTGAATGACTCAAAGATGATAAAAATTGAGATGTACATCTAGGGAGGTCAAACAAATTCTAACAAAAAAAGTTTGCACAAATCTGATGGTGAATTTTGTAAGAATTATTCACGTTTACTGAGAAAATCAGGGTGAAATAAGTCACACCTCGTATTTTCCAGAAAGTTGAAATAAAGTCTATAAGCTAGACCTCTAACTCAGCTTACGAGGAGCATAAATCTTACCCGGTGACAACGATGCACGTTGGGGCGATGTCATTCGTGGAAATTGTGACTGAAACTCACTTCCGGTAAAACTTTAAATAATGAAAAAAAACGGCTGAGCCTTGACAAATCTGGCCCGTTGCGAAGATCAAAGGGCCATGATATAATACATTTAGCCCTCTAGACAAGCCGATGAGAAATCTTTTTATTGAGATATTAAAACTGAGATGTGTAGCAAGTCGACCCAGCTGTAATGTTTTAATAGTTTTATGGTATTTTCATTTCTGGAACCGCTTTATTATCTTTGAAGCGCGTCGTGAGCCGATCATGGTTGAACACGCGCATCGGATATGCTGATCAATCCCTGATATCTTACTAATGATTTAGTAATCAGCAGCTTAGCAGCTGGCCTGGTTTGTGTTAGGCAAATTTGAACCGTGCTAAGAGAGGCTATCCTCTTGTCAGTGTGATGTGACTGAATTGTACATTGAAGAGAGTCCCCCGCTTATCTCTGTGTGGCAGCATGATTTCTTAACCAGAGCGTTCCATTAATCATTTAATTTCATTTCATTTCCTTGTCCGGTATCGTTTTCACTATTATAGTGTAGGGTCGACTCCTCGTGAGTCGGAGTAAATAATAATAATGGAGAGCATTCACATAGCACAATATCTACTAAACGTGCTCGAAGCGCTTTACAAGGGGTCCCCAACCAATAGCAACATGGAACAAATAGCACAAGACAAGCAGCCTGCTAGGCGCTAGTACATTTTTATCGGGACAGACACAACGCTATTAACGGTCAGGTACTCATCTATACCTGAGTGGAGGGGGAAATGTGTGTAAAGAGTCTTTTCCAAGGACTCAACTTTGCACCGTCTCCGACGGGTGAATCGAACCCGTGAGCTCACAATCATATGCCCAAAGATTCTTCCACTAGGCCACAAAGCGGCACAAAATACTCGGGATAAATCTATTAAGCCAAGCAGGTGATCAGCCCACTGTGATTCATCAAGGATATGACCTGTAAAGCTTTGTAATGGAAGATAGACCTTAACGTTAAACATTGTTTTCGTTTTCTGACATTTTAGAGAAGGGCTATAAAGGTGAAAATTTAACCAAAATATCACACTTTAACATGATTATCAGTTTGTTTACACTTGTATCAGTATTCAAATGTTTTTACCACAATTGCATTGCAGAGTTCGTGTTCTATGTCCCACCTACAGTTTGAGCCAAGCGGACAACCACATATCTGCATAGCTTAATATCAACCTGAACAGAACCAGGGATAAGCAGGCTATGGATCTAGACTTTGTTTCAAACAAGAAATCAGATCTCTGTAAAAGTTTTATATTTATTTTTTTTGAAAATGAGCACTTTCCCCTCTCTGGTTTGCTCCAAGATGCTAACCGATATATCGTAACCTCAAGCATAGAATGCAAGATTGTTCCATTGCTTGGAGTTAAAGGTATGTATCGGTCCCGAGTACGCTAAGCATAACACTAGCACCGTAGGGCCTATGCTCTGAAGCTCTTATAAACCAAGATTCTA
The DNA here is from genome assembly GCA_031833965.1 of Scyllaea pelagica. Taxonomy (NCBI): domain Eukaryota; kingdom Metazoa; phylum Mollusca; class Gastropoda; order Nudibranchia; family Scyllaeidae; genus Scyllaea; species Scyllaea pelagica. Next base: position 10,012 of record JAUEKY010279722.1, read on the forward strand.
CCATGTGGACATACCTCAACTTTTATCCCTGACCTACCTACTAGTCCCATATAGCACTGCATGAAAAATAGGAGTATGAAAACCCACGTGACTTAAAGAAAAATTAACAAAAAGCATAAGGAACTAACAAAAACAACAACAAAATAAAAACTTGCATGAAGATATTTATTCACGTACAGGTAGAAGAACAAGAAAAACGTAACTCAATTAATGATTCTCTCTCCCCCCCCCCCCCAAAAAAAACGAGGAAAAAAAAGGGGGGGGGGGGAAAAAACAAGACAATGATATCAAACAAAATGTGTAATTAAGACTGTACAAAAGAAAATGCAGAAATGACTTCACTGATACGAGATCAGGGAATATCATGTAACCAAAATTATTACTAATTAGCTTCCTTAAAGTATGTTGTTGGCATTAAGGTTAGACAAGTAATTAGGCGTCAGTTTTCCTAACAGAGTATCGGATCCTAAAAGGTTAACAAGTTGAACCCAAATTACAGACGTGGAAGGTATGTTATTTGATACACCCTTCCTTCTAGACCCTCCAGGATTCACGTATTTGTAGTGGCCTGCCTGTATATTATTCTGCGCACCATGCAATCAAGCTAGAAGTTTAACTTGTGTAATCAAACGTATAATAATAAATTGATTCATGCAGAGGCATTTCCATCTCACGATATATCTAGGTGTATCATTAAGTTTTGCTTCTCATTAATGTCTTATATCTATAATTTAAGAGTGTCATCACAGATATGATAATGTTTTTTTTAGCTCCAAACCTAAGCCCATGGGAGGAGATGGGATTAATCATGTGGTTAATTTTGTAAAATTAAACTTATAACTTCTGTACTCCTGAGGTCAAGGAGTACCGAGAATTTGAGGATGAGCATAGAAAACCTCCAAGAAAACTTGACACACCAACAAGTTCTAATTGGTAGCACACCAGCTAATTACAATAAGATGAACTACTTCCGGGAAGAGACTTGTAAACCTACAATTTCTAGAAACTTCTTAATCAATAAAACCCATAAATATCTATAATAATCAACGCTACATGTGTTTGTTATTTATCTTGTAGATATCCCTAAACTAAAAAGATGATACGATAATCCCAGCGTTATAAATAGTTGTCTCTGTGTTTCAAATAAGCACGCTTCATTCTCTGTCTCTCATCCGGACGCCCAAACCATGTCTACGGTGGTGACTAGCACAGCCAGTACGGCAAGACACATCCAAACAAACTACACAGTCGCTGACACATCTCCGTCCCTCTACGTGTCCATGTTTGCTTTTAACTTCTCGTGTATGCTCGGCGTGCTAGGACTAATTTCAAACGTAATCAACCTAGCCGTATTTCTAGGTCAAGGTCTTCAAGATGGCGTCTCTGTTAGCTGTTTTGCCCTGTCCATCTCTGACCTTTTGACCTGCCTCATGCTTTGTGGCATGGGCTTGACTAATATGCTCTTTGCCCCAAACTCCAGTATCGATGTCATCTCTATTTCCATGTCCGTATTCGCCCATCCACGCTCAGCTGCCCACCTGTATTCCACTTGCGTCACTGTTTACCTGTCCCTGGGACAGACTCTGTGTGTCTCCTGGCCTTTCAGGTAAAGTTCCGTGTGTGCTTTCATCGCCCTTCAGTTGCAAGGGGAAGGGGAAGTTCAGGCATGATATTTTGCATCATCGTCATCATCATCATCGTCCTCATCATCATCGTCATCATAATCATAGCTATCACCATTATCATCATCATCATCATCGTCATCATCATCATCATCATCATCATCATCATCATCATCGTCCTCATAATCATAGCTATCACCATTATCATCATCATCACCTTTATCATCCTCATCATCACCCTCATCATAATCATAGCTATCACCATCATCATCATCATCATCATCATCATCATCACCATCATCATCATCAACATCATCATCATCATCATCCTGATCATCACGATCACCATCTACCCCCTCCTCCTCATCCTCCTCATCCCCCTCATCATCATCATCACCATCATCATCACCATAATAATCATCATCATCATCTTCACAATCATCGCCATCGTCTTCATCCTCATCTATACCATCATGATGGTGATCACCAAATCTACCCCAACTACGACATCCACCATCCCAATCGACGCCAACAGAAATACCAACGACACAACCTGCGCCCTCCACATCAACACCACCATCATCACAGGTACAGTATTCCCATGCCTGCAAATGTATCACCCCACCTCACCTCGCTGCCCCCCCCCCCCAAAGGTTCAAGGCCATGTTCACCAAGAGGAGGACGCTGTACTTCCTGTTGGTGCAGGCGGTGGTGACCGTGTCCCTGTTCGCCCCCACCGTCTTCGTGCAGAGCCTGGGCTGGAGGTTCGACCCCCGCTTCAACAAGACCAGGCTGCTCGTCTACCTCAACCAGAGGCACTGGTGGTAAGCTCTACGCCTATCCTTTGTCTGGGAATGCGTCCATTTCGTTTACTGATGTTGACAAATCCCCCCCCCTCCAAATAAAAAAGTAAATAAAAGCCAAACTAACCAAGTAAGCCAATAAGATAACTTAAATTGCATTATTCTATGATTGTCTCAATACGAAACATCAAAAGGAAAAAAAAACATGTTTAAACGTTATGGTTTAACGCCTGCTTCTACACAGTTTAGGTCATATCGCCGGCGGAGCACTCTGGAACATTTTGACGCGCTGACACACAGAGATAAACGGAAGATTCAGACGAATATCTTACCAAGTCACATTATACTGACACCGAGCTAACCAGCCTTAGCACTCTTCCCATGATGCCGAGCGCCAGGCGGGCAGCTGCTAAAAATAGATTTTTTCGACTTAGGTATGTCGCGGTTTGAGAATCGAGCTCGCCACCTACCGGTTACGAGACGGACGCTCAACCAAGTGCGCCAACAAAACCGGTAAACATCAAAGGCGGAGCAATCTAAACAGAGACTATTGCTAACACTAGAAAGAGGACTCACTTGAATACCTTAACCAGTTGTATTAGTTTGATAATCAGCTAGGTGGCCTGATTCCCTAACAAATCGACCAAGTGTTTGCAGGTTCGATTGTTGATAGCGGCCAATCAAACGCTGATTCCATGGGAAAGCAAAGACTTTCCACTCGGTCGTTAACTTGTTTGCCTGTGTCAAATGAAAATCGTTTCTTACTCATAGCTGCGATGTGACATTTAATAGGAAGTATCCAAGGGAAAAAGCGATTGAACATTTGTCCCTTTTCCGAGCAACAATGAAGGAAATGAACATTTTTAAGGCCACTTCATGAGGAGAAACGATCTATTCAAAAGTTGAAAATGCTGACGACTTCTCACACTCAAATTGGGAATACCCGGTTCACATAAACTCACAACACTATAGTTGTTTTTTTTTCCCAAGGCAAATTACAAATGACTGGTTGACATGAACTCACACCATTAAAGAATTTTTCCCAAGGCAAATTACAAATGCCTGGTTGACATGAACTCACAACACTTAAGTATTTTTCTCAAGTCAAATTACAAATCACACACTAAGCTAACACAGAAATGTGTACCATTGGGCATATTAGTATTATTATCTCACAACACATTTCTGTCACGACGAAACACAAAATACAACAAACAGACACAAAAAGAAGGGGAAGGTTATGTGTGTTTGTCATCGAGACACCGTGAACCATGGGGGAGAATTGAGCTGCCCCTAATATCCTATACTGGTGGACTGGACAAAAAGTTATTGAAAACAACCTGGTGAAATTAAGTGTAAAAAACGCGTTAACGTTTACTTTCAACACCATACTTTATGATTTAATAGGTCATATCACCGGTGGAGCGCTCTGCGAATGTCAACATGCTGCCACACATAGATAAAGGAGGACTCAACACAAATATCTTACCCAGCCGCATTATACTGACAGTGAGCCAACCGGTCCTAGCACTGTTTCCATAAACCCGGACCACAAGAAGGCAGCAACTGCTAAAAATAAGATTTTTATGACTTGGGTAAGTCGCGTCCCAGGGTGAAAACCGATACCTATCAGTTACAAGGCGGACGCTCAATTACTTGCGCCAACGAATCCGGTTTGAGACAGTGTGATGAAGAGAGAGAATTGAAGATGCTGATAATATCGCATTCTGGGAGAGATTGTCAAGTGTTATTGAAAATAGTCTGGTACTAATATTCATTACATACAAACAACATGCTCTTTCTAGAACGCAGCACGTTTAACGTTA